>VWYK01114414.1:7259-20038 GCA_013399775.1 Semnornis frantzii | reverse complement strand
TCTGGACCATTTAGGCAAAGAGACTGAGACTTGTCCAGGCTGAGAGGACAGGGAGCCACAATGTGACAACTGAAAAAGGATGAATACAAGGGCACAGAGTCCAGAAGCAGAAGATGGATTTTTCTAGATTCAGGGTCTAGAGCTTAGAGAACAGATCTTAGGCAGACCCTAGCTTTGCTAGGCAAGAAGCAGATGGGACAAGTCAGTCCAAAGACTGGACTTAGCCAGAAAGGGAGAAGAGACAAGCAGAGCAGGAGGCAAGAAAATAGAGGTCAATGCTGGAAAAGTTCGCAATCACTAAACCATGCACTTTGGCATGACCCAAATGCCTCTTCAACACTTGAAAAGACCCGGGGCATCCATCACCTCTCTAGGAAACCTGTCCCAGTGTTTGACCATCCTCTCAGCAAATAAACATTTATTAATTTCCAGTCTAAACCTCCCAGTGCAGCTTTGCACCGTTCCCACATGTCTTATAACTGGACAGTGGGAAGAAGAGATCAGCAAAGTGTCTCAAACTAGATTCCTCACAAGCAGTAACTAAATCTCTTCACCTCATTTGCTGTATGCCTAAAATCAGCTGGACAAATCTTTTGGTTCCTTTTTTTTATTGGTCTGATGGCAATTCCAATCAAAAGTCAGCAGTGTGTTGAGAGCCCAGTTTTGGCAAATGAGTAAGCATAAAGTTTTGACTTTGTTGAAACAAAACACACAGTTCAGTTTGCCCTCTTTTGAATCCTAACAGTTTCAAGCACCTCTTTCCAAATAAAAGGAAGATACACAAATTGAAATTATAGATGACATGGAATAAGAAATCAAATGTTTCCTCTAAACTATGTTGAAATACACACTTCAAATTAAAATTAAAGAAAAAGGAAACAGCTTGGAGGCTGTTTATTTTTCCTCCTTGATTCAAGATAATTTCAGCAAACCAAACAATTAAACAGGACAGACACGAAACGGCCCAGGAAAACTTCCATGTCACCATTTCTACATGAATAAAAGAAGCAATGAAAAAATGCTGCTCAGTCCTAGTTAAGATGTGGCAGGGGGTAATTTGAGGAATCGCTGAGCTGAAGGCAAAGAGAAATTTGCTTTGAATACAGAAAGCATTCTGTAACGATCAGTGGTTTGAATAATGAGATTCTAGATGTCTCAGATGGGTCATGAAAAATTAATAGATACTTTTGACCTTAATCTTGCTGCACCTCAGTTGTCTGCCTGTACAATGGATTTACATCAAGAAACTTGTGTCCTCTCATCGCACAGGAGTGGGGGGAGAAATCCGTGAGTTTCCTTATTGTCTGAGATACTGCTTGAACAGTTCACACCTCGAGGTAAAGAACCCTTTCTTCTCGGCAGTCTCTGAAAGCGGGCACAATACAAAGCTTAACGTCTACACATTAAACGAGGCAAAGAAAACAAAATACTGAACGTTGCTCACTCAGGAAATGTCACCATCCCACATACAGAAGCAGGCAGGGGTCCTGTCTTGAAAGGGAGTATGCGGTCTTGAAACCACTGCTCTGTAATGCACAGACACAAGAGTGCCAAATTAAGATTGCAGCCTTAATTCTGGCACTTTCTTCTGTTTGAAGTGCTTGCCTTTGCAACCTAAATAATATTCGTCTGACACAGTTGTGTGTACATAATATATGAAAGGCTCTTGGCTCAGGGGCTTTGGACTTCACAGAACATTGCAGCAGTCCCCCCGAGTTTTTCTCCCTGGTTATTTTACTTCCAGCTCATACCACTTCTGCAGCACTGTATTGGACCCTGTCTTTTCTTATTCCCTCCTTTACCACATGCCCTTCCTCAGATCAGCTCTCTCACCTCAAGCCACCCACCCCATCAGCTCCCCTGGGCTGACTTTCACTGCTGCATTGTTAATTAATTGCTTGGGCAATCACGGTGGTAGGACTGCGAGCACAGACTGAGGTCTCGCTACATTAGATATGAAGTAGCAAATACAATAGTTAGAGATTTCCTAATTTCAGGCCAGAATTGGAAGAATGTTGGCTTTCTGCAGCTTTCCCAGAGCCACTCCATGCTGCAGAGGTGCCTGTTTCCATCACTTACTCCTTTGCAACCTTTCACCACTTAACTGTACCAGTGAGAGCAGAACAAAAAACCCTGATTCATCATATCTGTTCCCAATTAGTTCTCATGCTCCTTCTAGGCCCAGATTCCCTATGATTTTCACTGCTATATAGCTTCTGTGGTCTTTACCCACATCTCTTTGCCCAAATATAAGCTGAACCATCCAGTACTTCTCACCCAAAGAAGACAAAAACTCTGAAAACTTCTGTTGGGGTAAAACTCCATTCAAAGAACTTCTGGCATGGTTTTTGTTCACCCTTCAAGCTGTGCCCAAAGCCTTATGTAAAGAGCATGCAGGCAACACACTTGCATCAAAAGAAGCAAAGGCACCATATTAGGGAGGAGTAGGAGCTGATGTTTAAAAAAAAAAACTCTTTGCAGCAGGGAAAATATTTTGGAAACTGCCAAAAAGTAATTTTTTAAGTTTACTTGATTGTTTTGGGGTTTTTTTAACTTTTTTTTTTTTCCCTACAAAAAAAAGTACTGTAGAAATTGAAAATATCATAACAATATAACAAGACCAAGCCAGTCCAAAATGTGGATAATCCTCTTCTCCCTGGCATCATAACAACAGTCAGTGCAAGATTCCCCCTTCACCCACATCCCTTGTCCTGTCCTGTTGTAAATAAATGTCCTCATCCTCTTTCTTAGTCCCTATCTCCCTTCCTCCTTCTTTCCTGGCTCCATCCTCTGGCTCTCCCTGGTGAACAGTGAGCCGCAAGAAGCATTCCTGGGCTAGAAATTAACATATTAATGAAGAAAGAGCCTTGAAGAAGGGTTGAGAGATGGGGAGAAAACAGAGAGATGAGGCAGGCAGAACAAAATAACAAAGGGAAGATATAATGAAGAAGGGACACAGAGCCAAAGCACAAAGGGAGGGAGGGGGGGAAAAGTGCCTTTCTCAGGAACTTGCACTACTTCAAACACTTCCACGGGAAGAAAAGATGAAAGAGAGGAAAGAAAAGGGGTGGGGGAAATGGGGTGGTTCTTCAGTTTTACAGCAAGATTTAATATTTCTATAGAAAATAATTACCTATTGAGGAAAGGCTGAGATAGGTGGAGGGTGGGAGCAAGGGAAGGACACAGACACACAAAGGGAACGTGACTGGTAACAAGAGCAGGGGGTTCATAACTGGCTGTCTGCAAATCACCATGAGCATGACAGCATGGATACACTAAAGCAATCTTAGAGCTTTGCCTGTGGGTTATTGTCTCCCTTGCAACCCTCCTATTCTCTCCTTCCATAATGTATTCCTGCAAGTATGCCCCAAAATTATGTTGAAAAGGGAGAAAATGTGAATTAGCAAAGACTACTGTTGATCTGCTAAGCTCACACTTGTCCCACTCCCAGTCCCTCTCAGTGCTTTCTCAGGCAAACAGTAGGAAACCCATTAGGATCAGTGGGTTGAGATGGAAGTAAAAAAAATTATTAGTTCAAACATCTAAGTACTGTTCAATCATCTATTCCTCTACCTGATTACCCACCATTTACATCCTTGGATGCACTGCAGAAGAACATGTTCTGAATACTGCAGAAGAATATATTCTAAATTTACTCTTGCACCCACTGGTGAGAACAAGCCCACCAGCCCCATGCCTGCAAATGAAATGAAAGGGTGGGGGGGGGAAGGAGCAGGAAAGGATCCCTAGCCTGAAGAAAGAGCATAAAGAAACAGCATCTTTAGTGGTAAAACACACAGCAGACATAGCAAAACCAAGAGATATATGGAGCTGATGAGGAAAACAACCTTTCTGACACAGGTTAGATCAGTAAAGGTGTGAGCTGTTACCAGAGGACCACTCCTCTAAGCCAGACCTCCTGCAGTATCTTGCTGTCTTTCACCAGCATGTGCCACCACAGAACCTGTTTCACAGCTTCCTGGTGTTACCAAACCAGCTCCTTAACACACCACCAGAGCACTGGTATTTTCTACACCACTGAGTGCTGAGAGTTCATGATCTTCTGCAGCACCCTGCTGGAGATGTAATAGTTAAGTAAATTGCCAGAGGCACAACAGCATTTGCCTCCTCGACCAGCTCCACATCTCCTTTCTTTTACAATGGTGAAGAGAGTGGACCGAGGACCACTTCTCATTCAATCATCTCCAAACAAGACCCCTTAGGTGCTAGCACACAGCCTTCTTTTCTCTTAAAACAAAATTTCAGCATAAGCCTCTGTCACAAATGTGACTAATTCATATAGCTGCTTTCTTTCCCTTCTCAGCTGCCAACAGAAGGCTGTGGGAACTCGCTGGCACAAGGGTGTGCACTGCCTGGCTTCAGAGGAATGGCCACAACCAAGCTCACACAGCACCCATGTTGGTCTCCAGCTTTCAACACTGCTGATCTGATCTGTAACCACGGAGAAGTTATGACCCACAGAGAGGAATGAAGGTCAGTGCTACCCACAGCCCTCCTACTCGAGGAGACAGCTGTGTGCCAAGCTCAGTGGGAGCCTGCATGGCCTTCCAAGCGAACGCTGTAAAATCAAGCCGAATGATGCTTTTTATTTCCCCAGGTGCTCCTCCTTCTGCACCACATCTCCATGTCCCATTGCTGCCTTTCTGTCAGTGCCTTCCTTTGGGGACCTGCTTCCACACTACTGGCTGATGGATGCAATGAAGGTTTCAGAGCTGCCGCAGTTAAGCAGCAAGACGCCAGATCTCTTCTCCAAGGCTTTGCAAGGATCCAGAAGTGGGTGGGGGAAAGGGAGGCGACCACTAACAACACAAACTAGCCTGATCTCCACTGAAAGGTGATGGGTGCCTCTCACAGAGAGAGATTCCTCTCACCTGAGAGCGGTTCCACTCCACTGTGGCTAATCCTGTCCCTGAATGACTACATATCCTCTGTGCTGCCTTACATGGTACTTCCACTGCCACTCACATTTGGCTCCTACACTCTGCCAAACTTTCTGATTAAGCAATTTCATGGAACTATAATAAACTATCCTAAATCAATTTCACAGCTAAGCTTGTGCCTTCATCAATTCAAACTTGAGCATTCCATGAAAAATTGCTAGGAGAAAAAAAAAATACACATCAGTAAATTAAGTAAACTTCTCACTCTAGCTGGTCAAACTGAAGCCTTTCTGACAACTAGCATCCTTCCATAGCCACCAGAGAAACTGTGATTTGGCACCATCTCCAAGGTACTTGTCTCATTTAACCAGTAGTCTCACCTTGGCAAAAAGCAAGACCTCCTCCTCACAGCTACATTAAAACTGAAACAGATCTGCAAGCAGAGCTCCCTCAGTATCTCAACTACACGTCTGCAAGGAAAGAAAAGGGAAAAGAAACCGAGATGAGAGCAGCAGAACATGCAGAATGCTGAAAAATCAGTCCTGCTGTTCCTCCTGGATCTGGGCAAGTCTAATGCTGGAAAGCCCAGCATCCCACGCTCCCCTCCAGAACAGCTATTTAACACAAATAGATACTAGGCATTCTGAAGAGCAGTTGCTAGATGTTCAGATTTATTCAGAGGCTGTAAGCATCTGTACTTTGCACCTCAAAGTCTTCACAATCCCTTGGTGATGCTGGAGAGCGTTTCGTCATGGCTTAAGTACCAGCTCTTCTGAGCTCTCACCATGCCACACGTCACCACTCAGATGCAGAAGGGCAGTGTCAGCATCTTTGAGAAGAGAGTGGAAAGCATTTCTTGCAGCAGTCTGTGTTTGAGGTACCTCATGTCACTCGGAGGGCTTAATCTGCCAGTGACGCACTCTTTTAAAGGGGAAGGGGATGGAAAACATCGTTTTGAGGGGGACATCTTTCACTTATGGCATCTATTACCTATGCAGCTGCATCTTCCCAGAGCTTCCTTGCAGTTGACACTTTTGCTCCCCATGCAGTTGCAGTTATGATTTGTCTATACCCAGCAGCAGGTACACAGTAGCCTTGTTGGACATCAGCCTCTGCCCAGGGTCAGATTTGCAGGGAGGTGGGGAAGCAGATAATCAGTGTAGAACCAAGGTACAAAGCATGTCACAGTCTGGTGATGAAGGAAGTCTGTGAATGCAGAAGTCATCTGCTGGTGAAGCCTGCACGGTGGAAAAGCTGCCAACCTCCTTCCTGAAACCACTTCTGGAACTGCTGGCTGCCTGCTTCACATAGGCACATGAGAGGCATGTGTGACACTGCCGCTAATCTCTTGTGCTCATTAAACAGCCCCAATGTCTTGGCAAAAATCCACCTATAGCAATTTCATCCTGCCAGCTGAAATCCCTTGCACAGCTCCAGTGAGGTGTGGCACTCATCTCCGCTTCATACTCTGTGCTGTTAAACAGTTGCTCAATTTCACCCCAGAGATGGCTGAATTTTAGCAATGAATTAAGCCATTCCCTTCTACTTTGTAAAGCGCAGATAAAAGATACTACGGCCTTGTCATAAATAAATGAAAGATGCTGACACTGCTGCTGGAGGTAGCCATCTTGCTGAAAAATTATTTCATTTGTGACACTATTAATACAGGGAAGAACACTAAGCAAGACACTGAAAACTCATTTCCATCTCATTTCAATACAGCTCCAAAACCAGAAAGAAAAAAAAGTCAGCGAGTCAGCACTTGTGTTTTTAACCACTGTCAGGCCACAGAGACTCACGGGTTTTCAGCCCAGTGTGGCAGCTCTCTTCCACCTTGGTCACATCATAAGTTGATGAATTCTTCAACCCATGACCTGCTGTCTCATCTGAGCCTTAGCAAAGACCAACCCTGAGTCCCCCAAATCTGTTTTTCAAGTGTTTTTCATGGTGAGTTACTGCAGAGGGGAGCGCTAATCATCTTACAGCCTCTTACGATCCAGGCAGGTGTGGAGACCTGTGACAGAGCAGGCTCAGAAATCTCTCCACAGGGGCAGAAAAGAGCTTTCTTTGTAGGAAGAGGGTTGGCAGCATTCAGTCTGATTGAGCATTTCAAGGGCACTATGGCTAGATTTTAATATTCATTTTATATTAAAGGTGCTTGCAGGCTTGAGCAAGGACATTTTTATTACTGAAATCAGGAGAGAACAGGCTACAGGAATGATAGAGCAGCAGAGTGCTAGGCAAGCTGACATGTTGCTGCCATTTCTAATCTCTTTGTTACTATTTCACTTCAATTTAAGCATCTTAAAATACCACATTTCTAGATTGTATTTTTATCCAAACACTTCAATGAATTGGCAGTACAATACCAAAAAAAAACCAAAACCCAAAACACCCCAAACAAAAAAAACCCAAAAAACCAAACACCACTGAAGTAACACACAACACCTTCACATGTTCATATTCGATTTTAAATCCTATTTTCTAACATTAACAAAGCAGGAATCCCCTGTCTAACACTGCAAACCAACTCTTTAGGTTTGAAATGAGTTAGTTAAGTCATTTGTCCACACTAGCAGAAACGCCACCCACAGATAATTATTTGAAAGCAGAACAAATTGCACATTCTCGTAACTGAAAACTGGATGAAGAGGAGAGTTTTGCTCATATTTTCTTCAAATCGTTTACCTTCAGGTTGAGAGTGAAAAATACAATTTGCAGCATGAAACAAAATGTGCTTTTAAAATTACAGCTGCCTGAATATGGGCCAGTGGAGAGGTCTGGGAGTCGCAGAGTGAGGTCTGAGAGTCGCAGAGTGAGGTCTGAAGTCTGTGCCAGTAACAAGTGTTCAAAGCCAGTTTTGTTTGGTCCCTTTTAGGTAAGTACTCAGCTGTCCCACACATATGGAGATTCACGTTTTCCCCTAAATTTAGATGCAAGACTTGAGTACAGCCTTAAAGCAATGATTCTGGGAGGGATTTCAGCAGCAGCATCTAGTCAGGAGTGTTCTAAGCCTCGATTCAGCAAAGCACTTAACCTAGAGCTTAGCTCAAAACGTTTGCAGTGATTTCTTAGATGAAGCATATAAGGCAAAGACCACCGAACGGCAGGAGCCTCTGGAGAACAGAGCAGAGGTTTGTCAGGGCTCAGCTCCATCACACAGGAGTGTAGGACAGAAAGGGGAGAAGGATACCCCACTAAAAGTTAAACCACAGGAATGGCAGGAAAGTGCAGAAGCAAAAATATCCCATCCTGGATGCACGAGGGTTAATTCCTCTCTCTGCCAAGAAAGGCTATTTGATTTAATTACTTTCTTTTTAAACTGTTATTCGCTAATTTCTCTCAAGGGTGAATTCTGCCGCTGTGCCCCGACCCCCGGGCGACAGAGCCACTAGGCGGCGAGCTGGACTGGTGTCTTATCAAACCGCATCGCAGACCCGAATTGCATCAAAGAGGAGAGGAGAGAAAGCTGCTCCACAGTTGCACAGGGAGCCATAGCAACGCGGCAGTTCCTATTTTTATAAACTTGAAAGATAGTAAGAACATTAAGTCTGAGGGGAGGGGGGAAAAAAAAAAAAAGAAAAAGAAAAAGCACCACCAAACCACGTTTTTATCAGCAGGAAAGAAAAAATGCACGTGTTCCTTACAGGCTGTAGTGCTGAAAGTGCTTATGGCTAATCATCGATTTGCAGGTGTGCAAGTCAGAAAATATCCACAGCCTCAATAAGCTGGTCCCTGAAGGAAAGAGGCTATTTCTCACCTTCCCTCTCCTGATCTGCTAAAACAGGTTTTCAAATTCCCTAGGGCACTTGAAAGCCCGCAGGACCTCAACTGTATTTTGTGATCGGGGGAAGATGCCGCTGTAGCTGGCGCTAAACCCTAGGCAGAGCTGGGCCCGCGGTGCTGCGCTGCTCCCTGCAGCTCCACCACAGAGGAAAGATTGTGATTCACTTTTCATGAAAAGCAGAAAGAGCCTGAATGCACAAGTTAAAGCATATTGTCATCAACAAGTGAAGTTGCCACGGTATTAGCACTAATTGGACTTGGCTGCAGAGCAGGAGATGTCTCAGAGGGCTGGAAGCAGAACATGGACATTTTCCCATCTGGAAACTGATGGTGCATACCAAAATACATTCCCAGCTGGTGGATTCAGAAGGTCTTTATGAAAGGGTTTGTCCTCTAATCAAAAGATAACCCTTGCCAAAAACCCATCACTTCACTTGAATACTCCCATCCTATTTTAAATGCTAAGAGAATGAAAAATCCAGCTGTCCACACAGAACAAGTGCCTCCTTTCCCCCTCTGACAAAGCCCTGTAGGATCAAGGCATCCTGCAGCACCTGCTGAGGAGCAAACATTTTTGCTGTCCCCCCAATACATACTCCCTTTGAGAAGCCAGGGGTCTGTAGTGTTCTAACAGTGTGTTAAGCTGGCCTGAGATTAGACCTTCCCCTGCATGACAGTTGTGCCTCCCACTGCCCAACCAGCACTGCATAAGTGCTGGGCAAAGCAAAGTCAGGCACAGACCAAGTCCTTCCTTATCAGGCACCCCTAGAAGCCCACCTGTACGGGAGAGATTCGGGTAAGAGCACGTTACAAAGCTGCTCTGAGCATCCACCTTCAGGGGACAAATAAAACAGAGTGAGAGGATGCCAACGCTGCCTCTGAGCTGTAGTGGCACATGGATAAATGTTCCCCCTACGCACTGCTCCCCTCCTGGGCAGGCAGTGTGACTAACCAGCAGCCTCGGGGTTGCAAACCTGGCACCATTCCCCAGCACCAAGTAGCTACTGAATAACAGGGAGCAACACACACAAGACATGAAATGCAGCAGCGGATGCAAGGGAAGGGGAGGATGAAAAAAGCAAGCAATGGCAGTATGCAGGCAGCAGAGAGTGAGATGATGAGGAACAGGGAAGGCAGGGAGGCAGAGAGACCCCGGCAGAGACAGGGGCCAGCCCTGCCCTCCAGCCGCTGCTGGAGCACTGACAGGAACAAGCAGATTTCAGCAGCAGGGATCTGTAAGCCGTCAGCAGTGGTCACACCAGGTGCTGACAGCTAGCACCAGCCTGACGGCAGCCGGACACACCAATCAACAGGAACACAAGCAGCTGCTAACAGGATTCCAGCTTAAAGGTTCCAAAAGGTCAGAAGTTACAGATGCTCCCTCTTCCACCGAGTTTCTTAAAAGGGCAATTTCTCCATTCATGGGAACATGTCTTTTACACCCTCTCTCCTGTCCTCTCTGGAGTCAAGAAGCAAGCATGCCTTCCACTACTGGAGAAGTACTGGGCTCTAGGCTGGAACAAGGCTTCCCAGCCAGCTGCCAAGCAGGTAGGCAGGTGCCATTCCAGAGAGGCCAGAGACCTCGGTGCTGGCCAGTGCTCCTGAGGTTAATTCAACATGAGCTTAATTCAGCATGAGGTTAATTCAACAGTCCTACAAATGGAGAAAGAGCAACACAAAAGGTCCTTTCTCCATTCCTGTTCCAAATTCCGTTGCTGCACTGTGTGGAGGTACATGGCTCACTTGACTAGAGACAACACAGGCTGGCTCAGTGGCAGTACCTCCAAATGACATTTGATGTTCTCTGCGTGCGATATGGCAAGCGATAGCTGCTGTGGATGGAGGGGAGAGGACAAGAGGGTGGGTTGGAAGAGGCCCAGGAAACAATGGAAGGTGCTGCCTGGGCACTGTCCTTGGCACTGACCTGCAGAAATTACGTCCAGGATGCTATGGCCATGGTGCTGCTCCTGGATATCAAAGCGGCACAACGCCCTGAGAGGCGCTGCACCTTTCCAGGTGCACATATAGCCCCTGTGGGCCTGAATATTTGTACAGTAGCATTACAAATACTTTGTCTGCTCAGTGAGTCGTTGTTCAGCTGCATAAGCCCCAGCAGTTCCTAGTTTGCAAGAAGAGAATGTGGCCATGTGAGAGCAACGCTTGCCCTGGATGTTCCAGGGAAAGCAGTTTTCAACCATTCCTCAAGGCCTCTTTTGCATTTTCTTAACTGGTCGCCATGGAAAGCTCCAGATGCAAGTTAGCATTTTCCCCAAAGTGGAAGTATCATGTCCAAACAATGCAGCAAGCCAGCCTGCCAGCTGTTTTCATATGTGAGGAATTGGAGGCACAGAATTGAGCCCGGCTTTGTTCCCCTCTTAATGTATTTCTGTGCAAAGGCAATATAATTCCACATTTGTGTTTCCATTCCCAAGCAAATGCTTCGCTGCACTTTTTATTAAAATGAAATCTGGTGTGTGCAGCCTGGTGTTAAATGAGGGACTATTAAAACCAATCAGTGGAGAACTCATTAGTAACCCAACAACTACAAACCAGTAGTTACGGCCCAGCATTCACAAGCAGCCATGACAACCAGCAGGAAGAACCCAGGTCTCAGTGAAGGCTTACAATAAAAACACAGCTTATGTAGCCCAGCTACTGTGAATATCCACACAAAACAACTGAGCTTCTATTCTTCAGTTGTGTGCCACAAATCATATTCTTTTCTCATGACTCATCCCTGAATTCCATTCCCAAGAATGCTCCTGTCATTTAGTTATTTCTTCCCATTTCCAAAATGTAATGAGAAGCACCAATCCCAAGCTCAAGGAAATCTGTCCCATCAATTAAAATAATGAAATAAGCAGAAGGCTGCCCATAAACACATCCACCTCTGCCCACTCACTCCTCAGCAGCCATGGTGAAAGGAGAATAGATGAACTTTACAGAATGTCTAGAAGGTTAGCAACTGTCTTGGAAGGGCTGAGAGGGAAGAACTCTACATCTGAGCATCTCTCCAGAGGAAAGTTCTGTTAGAAATCCTTCTCAGTCTTTGTAATCTCAATTTGGTGGAGTGAGCAGAGAGCACAGTGGTTTGCAGGAAGCCCAGAAGCCCAAACATTGACACAACTAGAAACTCAGTTCAGTTTTGAGCACCTCAATACAAGAGGGGTGCTGAGGTGCCAGAGAGACTGCAGAGGAAGGCAACAAAGCTGGGGAAGGGCCTGGAGAATAGATCTTATGAAGCACAAGTGGAGGAGGTGGTGCTGATTAGTGTGAAAAAGAGAAGGCTGAGCAGAGACCTCATCACTGTCTACAGCTACCTGAAAGGACGTTGTGGAGAGGTTGGTGCTGGTCTCTTCTCACAGGTAGTTGGAGAAGGAACAAGAGGGAATGGCCTCAAGCTGCAACTGGCTAGGTTTAGACTGGGCACTAGGAAAAACTTTTTCCCAGCAAGACTGGTCAGGCATTTGAATGTGCTGCCTGGGAGGGTGGTTGAGTCACCAGCCCTGGATGTGTTTGAAAGTCGTTTGGACGTGGTGCTTGGGGATATGCTTTAGGGTGAACTTTGTAGAGTAGAGATATCAGTTGGGCTTGGTGATCCTGGGGGGCATTTCCAATCAGAATGAATCACAGAAACATCTGCCTGGAATATTCCAAACAGATTTCTTTCTGGGACAATGAAGGGAAAAATGAACAGGTGATTGTTACTAACAAAATAAAGAATTGAAGAGTGTAACTAAACTGAAAAAAAACAAACAACAAAAAACCCAAAATCTGGCATTTGGATGTTTGGACTCAAAGTAATCACCTAAGCATAAATTGAGATAAACCCTTCACTAAAGAAAAAATTCCTCAGGAGTCACTCAAAAAGATAGCTAACAATTCTTGTAGAACAAATCTTCCTTGAAGTGTTACTTCATTAGTAGTTAGTTATCTCAGTCAGGGGCTCATTTCTAGATCTGCAGCGTTCAGTGGTCACAATCATACCTCTGCAGTACTGGCCTAACACAAAAGAGAATCAGTTTCGAGACAGGCAAGAAACAGAATCACAGAATTAACCAGGTTGGAAAAGACCTTCAAGATCATCGAGTC
>VWYK01114412.1:7480-38676 GCA_013399775.1 Semnornis frantzii | reverse complement strand
GGGGGCGCGCGGGCCCCGCCCCGGTCCCGTCCCGCCGGGCGCTGAGCGGCCGCGGGGGTGCCCGCCGGGCCTAGCGCCTATAGGCCTCTGCCGAGGCGAGACTATGCCCGTGGTTGCGGAGCGCTGGCGCTTAGCCTCCCGTCTGGCGTTCTCCTCTCTCCGAGCTGGCCGCTGAGGTTCGGTGTTTTTCTCAGTGATGCCATTTTAGTGCCTCTCCCCTCAGAGCGTTCACGCAGCGGGGCCAATGGTGGGCCCTGTTAACCCCGCGCGGAGAGGCTGGGCCCGAACTTGCCAGGGCGCTGACCCCGCTTTAAAAACGTAACCCTTCCCTCCCTGCCTCCCTTCAGGCGGGAATGCCGCCCCCAGCCCAGCAGCCCTGCGGGGAAAGCAGCGAGGAGGAGCAGGGGGCAGAGCAGCAGCCCCTCGGCGTGCGGAGCCTGGCGGTTCCCCGAAGGGAAAGCAGTGAGGAGGAGCAGGGGGCAGAGCAGCAGCCCCTCGGCGCGCGGAGTCTGGAGGTTCCCCGAGGGAGCTGCAGCCTGAAATAAGGTACTTGGAGTCGTGCTGGGCGACAGCCTGAGGCTGTCTTAGTCTGCTCTCTAAGGAAAAAGGGCAGTAAAATAACAACGCTCTCGCCGAATGGGAGAAGAAAGTACAGAAAGGTTGTCTTTAAAAACGTGTAAGAGAAGATATGGTATACGTGAATCCTTAACACCTGGGACACATACAGGACACATAAGAATTCCCCCAAAGCCTTTCCCCCAAGCAAACCAAAACCACCAAACCCCAGTGCTCGTTTTCTCCCATCCCCTACTGTCTCCCAGCTAGGCCTCAAGTGGAATGGACTCACTGTGGCCCATGGCCCACAGGCTGTGCTTACAGAGTTACCCAGACCAGCATCCTTCTGGAGAGCTGAAAGGAAAAGGGAGAAAAAAGAACTAATTGACCTTGCTGCTTACTTCCAAAGTGTTTGCAGGAGTATAGGATCGACTAACAGAATGACAATACCTGGGGGCAATCAGTTCGGCCCCTGGGACGGATCTTGGTCTCTGCAGTTTTCTTGGGAAATCTGAGATAACCTGGAGCCCCTCAAACCACGACAACTGCCAATGCTGGTGAGCTTCCCAGACCTCTCAGTGAAAACTGCTGAGAAAGTCCATATCCTCAGCAGACGCAGCATTGCCTGCTGGTTCATGCATGGTGCATTGCTGCCCTTTGCCCCACATCCCTGAGATGCTGAGGTACTAGGGCAGCTGGGTCTGCTCCAGAGCCATAGAGTATCTGCCTGACTACTGACATGGCCTTAGGGTGGTTTTCTAGGAGTCCTTTTTCCACATCAGCTCCGCAGCATTTGTTTCAGCCTGTATCCTTTCCTCCATGGACCAAAGCAGGGATGGATCATTTTGATTGTTGGTTCAGGTTTGTTTGGCATTGTTTCATGACATTCATTCATATGTCAAAAGGAAGGCACCAAACCAACCGATAATTTTCTTTGACTGTCAGCTATTTTATGGTCAGAGAATCAAGTAAGAAAAGAACAAAAGGCAAGAAAAGGAAGGGAAATATCCTGCCAAAAGGGCATGGGGGTGAGTATGCGGAAAGAAAGACTCCCTTCATCTCTCTGGAAGAGATGAAGTGAGCAACTCCAATATAATTTCTTGGCCTTTTCCCATTAATTCCACTGTGTTGAAGTGAAGCAGAGGTGAACTGCTCAAAAGTGCAAATTAGTTTTGAGTACATTTCTGACTTAGCAAGTATCACCCTGAGGAACCGTTCAGGCCACTTTCTTCACTGTAATGTTCTGTGTAGCTCATAGTGCATTCTTGTTTTCATACAAAATTGCAGGTTCAGCCTTGCTTTAAGGGTACTCTGTCCCTGCTCCTCTGCAATGCCAGCTATGGAAAAGTTGCTCTTTCTACACGTGTTTTTTGAAACTGCTTGACTAACTCCTCCAACCCAAACACCTGTCTCGGCTGCAGTGGCTTGAAATGTAGGCTGATGAGGGTTTGAGTGGCCCCAGCCACATCCCTCCTGCTGGCATGGCAGGCCTGAGGGTGGCTTGGAGAGGCAAACCATTTACCTTCTAGGAGTTCAGTAGGTCCTTTGCTCCTGCTGTGGGAAGAAATCCTTGAGGCTTGTGCCCTACTGAATCTTCTGCAACCTTATATGCTCCATCCAAGGTGGATCCCAGAAAATGCAGGGAGGAGATTGTTGCTGTCTTTCTAGAAAACAATTTCCTCCTTTGTTGGTGGAGCATGTTTTATGAGTCTCAATGGTGGCTGCTGGGAATGGAGAGCCCCTAGCAATGTTCCCTGGGATGAGAACCATTTCAGCCCTCTTTTTTCACTACAGAAACTTTGGAGGTTTGGAGTGCACTGGCTCCCACTCTCCTGCACTGTAAATGCTGCAGTGCATTAATGATTTTGCTGCTGTGCATTTCATATTTACCATCGCTTTGAGTGATAGGCCCTTAGTGTTCCCTGACACCTGTTGACAGAGGAAGCCAATGTCATTTGCTGTCTTTCCTTGCTGGCACAATCACAAGCCCCATCATTCACATGTGTAGAAAGCAAAATGGGTAGCAGCTCGTCCTCCTGTGGGCTACAAGGCAGCAGCTTTCCCTGGAAGAAGCAGTGCTCTGACAGATCAGAAGCAGTTACAAACTATGGCTTCCCCTCTTCTTGTCCATACTGTTTGACATTAATGGGCACTTTTGTTCTATCAGCATATGTTATGTACACCTGCAGTAAGACTGGGGCTGGGTTCTGCCCTGCAGCTGCACAGACGTCAGCCCAGTGGGGCTGGTGCTGGCTGATTGCTCAACCACAGCACAGACCACCAGCTTGTATTTCTTACTTTCTCAAGATCCTTGCTGTGAACAGCAAAGTAACCTGCTTGCCGCATGGTGGGTTTAATGCTCTTTTTGTTCATGTTTGCTTATGGTTTGGAAACTTCTGGGCTGTAGACTCCTGCATCAGGCTTGTCTTTTGTCACTGAATGATCCCTGAAAATTACTCCTGTGGCCTGGGTGATCTGCTTATCCAGTGTAGAAGAAAAATTCTTTTGAAAACTGCTTCATACTTCAACATAGGTTCATTTGTCATTGTTGGGATAGTACCCAGGTAAGGGTCCCCTGTCTGGCTAGGGCTGCTCACTGCCATCCATGGAACCTAAATGTGCCCCTGTAGCAGCAGCTGCACTCCCCCCAGCTCTGCCAGTGCATCTCACCAGCACCAACTGCTTCCACCCCTGCTCTGTCTCTTCAGGGCTGGGCAGGCAGGGAGAGGATGACTGGCAGCAAGGCCAGCACCAATGCACTCACCAGCAGTGTCTATGTTGAGCCTTCTCCTGTCCCAACCCACAGCTGCACGTGCTGCATCCACATCCTCACTGATCTCTCTGTTTGTGGTGTCAAAGACGCTGCACAAGTCCAGATAGATGGCATCCATAGGTCATCCGCTGTCCACTGATGTAGTCACTCCTTCTGTGATGGAGTGACTAGGCTTGGCAGGCAGGATTTGCCCTTGGTGAAGCCATCCTGTGCATGAGATCTTTCATCTGCTGTGCACTTGGTAAGGAATAGCTGGCACCTGGGAGCTTGTGCCTGGGTAACAAGTGTGTGGGATGGATACCTATGTGGGGTAGCATCTCAGGATGATTTAGTCATAGATCTTCTAGTTCCCACCAGAGTGCCATGGCTGCTCAAAGACTTGTCCAACCTGACCTTGAACATTTCCAGGGGTGGCGCATCCACAACTTCATTGAGCAACTTCTGCCAATGTCTCACTACCCTCACAACAGAAAATGTCTTCCTTATATCCAGTCTCAGCCTACAGTCTTTTGGTTTAACACTGTTGCTCCTTCTCCTGGCACTCCTGGTAAAACATTTGTCTTACAAGCCCTCTTTATATAATGAAAGATAAGGTACCTGCTGAGAGAGGTGGCANCAGGATGGCCAAGGGACCAGGCCCAGCCAGCATGGGTTTAGGAGGAGAAGGCCCTGCCTGACCACCCTGATCTCCTTTTATGATCAGTTACCCTCCTGGCGAGTGCAGGGCAGCTGTGGATGGAGTCTGCCTGGGCTTGAGCAGCCTGGAGAAGAGAAGGCTTAGGGCAGACTTCATTGCTCTCTACAACTACCTGAAGGGAGGTTGTAGCCAGGTGGGGTTGGGCTCTTCTGCCAGGCAGCCAGCAGCAGAACGAGGGGACAGAGTCTGAAGTTGTGCCAGGGGAGGTCTAGGCTGAATGTTAGGAGGAAGTTCTTGACAGAGAGAAGTGATTGGCATTGGAATGGGCTGCCCAGGGAGCTGGTGGAGTCCCCATCCCTGGAGGTGTTGAAGCAAAGCCTGGATGGGGCACTCAGTGCCATGGTTTGGTTGACTGGCTAGGGCTGGGTGCTAGGTGAGACTGGATGAGCTTGGAGGACTCTTGCAACCTGTCTGATTCTAAGTTGGGAGCTTCGAATAGCAGAAACAGTGTTACCTGCTGCAGAGCTGCTGCAAACTACGACTGATGTTAAACAAGCAAGGAGCGGCGGTTTGGTGAGAACACCACAGGCGCTGTCTGGGCCTCGCCGCGGTGCCGGCTTCGCCGTTGCAGCAGCGGTTGGAGGGTGCCGGAGACTACCGCGAGCCGCAGCGCTGCTGAGCGGCGGACGGCAGGCGGTGCCCTGCGTAAGGAGCAGCTGGCTGCGCTGGCGAGCTCCTTGGGAGGTGATGCTGGGGAGCCTCGGCTTTTCACCACAGAAAGCGCGTTCGGGAGGCGGCGGCGGTGCTGGAGCGGCTGCCCCGCGGTGCGGCGGAGCTGCGCTCCGTCTCGCGCATGAAAAGCACCGCATAAACACGACTGAATGTCAAGGCTGGGGGAAGCGGCGCTTTTCCCACTCTCATGCCAAGCCCGAGAACGTGTTCTCAGTCTTCTCCGTGGCCAAGGAGCTGTCGGCGCTGGGGAGAGAAGGAAGGGGAAGCAGCCTTCGCCTCTCCTGCCACTGGCCCGCGCAGCCCCTCCTGGAGGGGAAGCAGACAGGCCCCCGTGAGCTCCCCATCACCTCTCGCTGACCCTCGTCTCCCTGCTGCGAGAAGGGGCTGGGCAGTGGGATGCTGCCCTGAAGTCTTGATTCGGGCACAACTGGCAAACCACGCCGAGGACCATCCGCAGCTCCCAGCTCGGGGTTTAGAGGCATGACATGACTTACTGTTTCGTTATGCTCTGCTTTATTAAATATTTAGCAGTGCGTGTTCTAGAGATTAGTGGTGAATGACAGGAAAAAAATCCAAAGCGCACAGATGACTTTTACAGTCGGGTTTGCTGTACAGTACTCCTACGCCTGCCTTTCTCAACAGGAGCCAAATTGCACAGCTTTATGTAATCAGCTATATAAAGAGTGCCTTGAAGGAAGGTGAAAAAGCTGCCCACCACTCTCATCCACACCCCCAGCATTGCTCTGCCCTCCCTTAGATGTGTGGGCTGTTCACAGCCTGGCCCCTCCCGAAGGCACTGGCAGCATGAGTGCTCTTTGAAGATGACCAAGTGCCAGCTATGTACCAACTAAGTACCCAAATACCTGAGGTCCTTAGATCCCTGTCTGCGCTCCAGGAAGCTGCTTCTAGCACTGATGTGTCCCTGTCTGAGATGCTTTCATGATCGGGAGTGGGGGGACAGAAGAAGCAGGGAGGGAGTTTGCAGTCACCATGCAAAGCATGAACTGGGCGGTGTGTTCAGGCTCGCCCGTCTGCAGAAAGCACTCAGGCAGGCCGAGCAATGATTCAGCCTTGTGGGTTGTTGCACAGAGCAGTTCCTGGTTTGCTAGAGAGGCCCCAGGACACATCGTGTATGCATATACACACACACAACACAGGTATAGACACTAACTTAGCAAAACGAAGGCAGCCTCGCGGAGTGCTGCGATGTCCTACAAGCACTTGGGCAGAACGCGTGTGGGCTGCATAAGCTGGAAGCTTGGAGAAGATTGTAGCTGTAGCTCAGCCTTCCTGCCTAAGCCAGTTTGGGATTTGCTACAGGCTGCTCACGTCCGTGGCCACAACTGCAGTTTTGTTTTCATCCTGCAAGTGACTTATAAACAATGCTCGGGGGCAAGCACAGCTTTACCAGCTGGTGCTCTCATTCACAAAGATGCAGATGCTCACCTTTCCTAACTCCTCTCTTAGATGTTTTCCACAGCGGTTTTAAATGACAAGGGTGCAAACGGTGGCAGTTAAGGGAACCGTACCTCTGTTGTGCACATAGATACAAACCAGTCATGTAAAATATATAATTGCTCCAGCAAGAACTGCTTAAAATATGAATTGTGACTCAGCTGGCAGCTGCTGTAGCAGGGGCCAAGGATGCTGTGGGAGAAAGCCTCTCTGCAAAGGTTAAAGCTGAGCAGCAAGTCACGGGGGCCTGGATTGCAGTCAAAACTCTGCTATTATGTTGAATTTTGGATCATTTTAATTCTTTCCACCTTCCTTTTCATAGCTTCTCATAGGTGAAAACAGTTTTATCTACCTCATGGGAGTGAAGTGTTGCAGGAAGCAATTTCTATCTATATATAATACTATAAAGGTTTTTGTAATACTGATGTAGATGTGAGCTTCAGAGTTTCTCATTTTGGAGGGGGAGGAACGTTTTCTGAATAAACCCACTCAACACACAACTGGAAGCCAGCTGAGAAAGCAGCCCAGGTCCACGAGTGCTGCCGTGCTCAGGCGTGTTGAAAATCTGAACTCACAGCCTTGAATTCTGCAGTTGTAGCCCCTTCCCCTGCAACAGCTGGAGCTACAGCTTTGCCAGGGGTTCTTTGCAGCCAGTGTGAGGAGATGGGGTCAGGAGAAAAGCCTTTAGAGTGATATAGACATGCCATGGGTCAGCATAAGTCTGGTTGCCTGTGGCAGGGCATGAGGCTAGAAAATGGATTTCTGTGAGAAATACTGGCCCAGGGGAAGAGGATCTGTTTAGGCTGATTTCACCATGGGAACAGTACATCTCGGAGGCCCTGTGGTCTGGATGTCCTTCCTTGTGTGACTGCATCTCTTTTTTAACTTCTTTTCCTTTGTTGTCCTTTGCTATAAGCCAGACTCAGCACGTAGATCTGGTCTTCTGTGCGTGCACTGCTTCCTAGAGTATGTGGCCTTCAAACACAGTTAATTTTAGCACATTGACAGCTGTTCAGATGTCCTGGGCACTGTTACAGTATTGTTTAGGTCCTTTTTCTTTAAATGTGAAGGCACTGGTAGCGTAGGCTATGCTGGTTCACTTCACTGTGTATGAGGTTTCTTCCTCTGCAACACGGGAACCTTCCCAAAGTCAAACATGAAATGAGTCATTACTGCCTTACGAAGCTGCTGCAGACCGTCCCCTTGGCCAGCACTAACTCACTGCTATCTCCTCATTAGATCACTTTCAGAGAGATGGCTCTCTGTACCATGTACCTCTGTATCTTCCTTCCTCTCCTCCCCTACCGTTGGCTTTCATCAGGAATTGCCATTCTCCTGAGCTTCCACAAGTAAAGGGAGATCTACAGGAAATGACATAGCTAATTAAGCTATGCAAGAGAGTACAAAAGCCCTAAACTATAGGTACTTGATTTGCCTTAAAAACAGCCACGTGTATTGTCATTGCTGGTTCGAAGCCAGCTCAGCCAAGGAGGTAGAAACTTTCTGGAGCAGGCAACCTCCCTCAGTGGGAGGTCACAGCATCACTGCAGCAAGAAACCATGATGGCAAGCAAAGCCACCACTCCTCAGTTATCCAGCTTTTCTATATACAAATTAGTGCCTCTAAATGTATTCAATTACAGGTGCTATCCATGAGATTTTTATGTAGTGTCAAGCTTAAAGTAGCTTTCTAGCAGCAGTGTAGCATGTGGTGGGGAGATGAAGTTCAAATGGATGAGTTCTCAGGGTGTGGGTTTGGGGCAGGTGCCTGGCTGGGTCCCATTTATATCAGTAGACCACTCACCAGCTGACCATTCCCTGCTTCTGCCTGACACCATGTCCTGTTTTCTCTGGGAGAGAATCATAGGCAAGCCACGGGCTGCAGGCTCCTACATTACAGCTGCAGGATGCATTCCAGAACATAGAAGTCATGATCAGTGTAGATGAGGAAATTTACTGAGGATAGGGATTCCTCCCATCTCTGGAGGGGCTTGCTCCTCATTATGCTCTTGAGGGTTGCTTTCTTGTTTATTGGGACTGCCATACATTTGCTAGGCAGAGTATAACTTTGTACACTTTGTATCGGCATTGGTATCAGTTTCACTGTTTCATTAAACCAGTTTTCATTTCAACCCACAGTTCTCTTCCCCCTTCCAAGCTGCGGAGGGGTCATTGGGTGAGAGCAACTGCTATAGTTTAGTCCTGGATGTAGGCTAAGCGTAGCCATACCGTCATGCCACAGTGTGCCTGCCCGAGCCTGTACTTCACATGGTCAGCTGAGTTCCTGCCTGTAAAATCCTGAATTGGGTGCAGTGGTGTTAAAACTCCTTCTGGTTGTTTTGTACTGAGGCAAGTAACTGAAGAGGGAGAGCAGGTGCTGGAAATAATGCCTGCAGCTGAGCAGCCCCCGGCAGGTTTGCCTTTTGCTGCTGCATCTACAGACTGCACTCAGAATAAGACTTTTTCTTTCCAAACAGAATAATCAAAAGGGTTTTGGTGGCATTTAAAATTTTCACATTCTTCACAGACAAGACATTTAAGAGGTTTAAAGGAAACACCAAATATTCAGGCAGACACAATAAACATTATGCTAAAAAGCATAATGCATAAGAAGCATTATGCTAAAAGCTGCATGTAAAAGGACACATTTCCTGGTGGAAACACTTGGAATTAAGGCACTTACAGAAAGGAAGTTGTGCTTCCCTCTGTAGGTTTGTCATTCAATTCCTTTTACAGTGCTGCTTCATTACTCATGTCCCTTTGGCAAGTGTTTCTCGCCTAACCTGCTAGATGTTGTACAGCGAATGAGTCCATGCTGCCCACTGAATGGGGCAGGTGTCCTGTGGGAAAATAGTGCCGTGATCAGTTTCTGTTGGTGTTTGTGTACACTAGGAAGCCAAATCAAAGACTTTCATCTCACTTCTGTTTAGCACCAAAGGGGAATTTGCACCCTGCTGCTGATTTGATATTACAACTATCTGATCCCTTCCCTGTGCTGCAGCTCCCAGGCAAGGGGTCCTTGTGTTCCCAGTTTCTGCTCCCTTGGGACTTGAGGTTACCTCTGCCAGCTCAGGGAGCAGAGCCAGCTCAGAGTGTTGCCATGGCTGCTGTTGATGCAGGGAG
Source organism: Semnornis frantzii (assembly GCA_013399775.1). Lineage (NCBI taxonomy): Eukaryota > Metazoa > Chordata > Aves > Piciformes > Ramphastidae > Semnornis > Semnornis frantzii. The sequence continues at coordinate 29,402 of VWYK01114412.1, read as the reverse complement.
GGAGAAGTGGGACTTTTCCTTTCCTTGGCAGCAAGCTGCTAGATCAGCTCAAGCCATAAATAATATCAACTGTCCTCTCTAAGGAAGGTTTTTATCCAGTGAGCACATTGCCCCAGGAAAACTGTTCTTAATGAACTGCCCAAGCTACAACACACAAACTCACTTGTGTACCAAATAAAGTCCCTGCAAAATTAACTTCCCTGCTTACCATCTTCTATGCTGGAAGAGGGAACTGTTTGCCCACAGGGTTTCTGCACGCAGCCCCAGTGCAGCAGGATAAACACAAAGCAGATGCTGATGAAGAGTAGGCAAACCTGCTCACCACAGGGTTGTTTCCCACTGGTCATCCTCTCCCTCCACAGGGAAGCCACAGCTACACAGGACTTTCAAAACCCAAATCTTTGGAGGAAAGCCTATGGCTGTGCTGCATACTGCAGTCTCGGTCTTGTTCTCCTGGTTGCATGAGAGGGGCACATTATTCCATCTCTTCCAGAACACTGCACGTTCCAGAGACCTTTTTTTCTGGTACTGGTTAACTGGTTACCCAGTGAGGCTCAGAGCTGAGCAGGAGCCACTGAGCAGTGCTCCATAATTCTGCAGGATCCCTCTACAGTCAGGAGAAGGAAACAAGCAGAGCAGAGTCATCCTGTTTATCTTCGCACAGGTGCAAGTGAGGTGGATCTGCACCTGCTGAAACCCACGTGTTTCACTACAACCACCCTTTGGCACTTCTGGAACATGTCCAGTACTGCCTTAGGGTGGTGCTGTAACCTACTCCCACCTGTGTACCTGATGGCCTGTAAATAAGCTTTAACAAAGCTGAATGTAAGAGTTTGAGTGTTTAGCCTCATTGGAGCTTGTTTGCTGGGGCTGCCCTCACTTTTGGTATAAACATTTCTCGTGACTTTTCTCTTTGAGAAGCTCCCAAGTGCACCATGAAGGGACGAGCAAGCCCTCACCTGCCCCATGCAGTTCCACTTCAGTAGACTGAACTTGTTAACTGTTTCTCTTCTCTTTGCATAACTTTAAAAAATGACACTCCTACAAAACCAGTAACAAAAAGTGTCTTCTGCATGTAGGGAAAAGTCCTTCCTAAAGCAAAAGCTGCACATGCTGGCAGGGAAAACCAGGGAGTTCCCAATGCAACTGTTAGCAGAACACTGGTGATTCAAGCCTCACCCCACAGGAGTTTCAGCGCTGGACACAAAGCATGACAGGATGAGTGACTTCATCATTCAGAGCCCTTCTCAGCATTTCCTTACAAGCCGGTCTGAAGAACCCATCCACATCCCAACAGCCACTGGCTTCAGCAGGGGGGAAATGAGGGTGGTTCTCACGACCATTCTTCAACTGCTTTGTGGAGGGATCTGCTGTTGAGTCACACAAGTAGTCTTTGAAGGCGCATTGGTGTTAGTCTAGGCTGAATAGCTGATCGGGCTGGGTTTGACACACTGTGTGCACCAAGACATCACCCTTTTAATGACACAATTAGAGACTCTTTTTCTTTTATCCCCACTAGATCTCTGCTTCATTAAGAGCCCATGAGACACACACCAGGAAGAAGAATTATAGCAATACAGAGAACTGTCAGTTAGTCCTTGTGCAATTTTCAGAAGCACACACTCTCCATCAACAGCATGGTGCATGTGCTTATCTGTATGTGTGTGCATACCTGGTGCACAGGGTGCTTGTATGGTGAGGCAGAGGTTGGGCAAAAGTGATGTTCTTGTGTTTGAGAATACTTGTGTCCTGCTAGTGGAGAAACTGAATCTGCATCAGTTCAGACATGCAGCTGTATTAGATAATCTGTGTGCATCTTGTGAACAATTTAAATCTAATAGCTTATAGCTGAAGTCATTAGGCTTTATAAGGCTGACTCAAACGTGCTGCAAGCATAATGCAAACTGTACAACAACAACAAAAAAGGGTTCCTGTTCCCTCCAACTGGGCTGTAAATAGGACTTATGTGAGCATGCGTTTATTTCATCTCATGGAAAGCTTTAATCACAGAAATGTCACAGAATGTCAGGAGCTGAGAGGGACCTCCAAAACTCATCCAGTCCAACCCCCTGCCAGAGCAGGATCTCCTATACCAGGTCACACAAGAACACATCCAAGTGGGTTTGGAATATCTCCAGAGAGGGAGACTCCACAACCCCCCTGGGCAGCCTCTTCCAGTGTCCTGTCTGTGTTCCAGCTATTCAATGGCTTTAATCTGGGTATGAATGAGATAAAAAAGTATTTTGGGCTTCTCGTTGTGCTTTGTAATAAAACAAAGCATCAGTGAGTGAGAGAAGCAGAAGCTATTTTGCCATGTGCAGGTATCAAAGCCTCTAATGAGTAAGTCCATCTGTCTGTTAGTCTAGGTGTGAGAACTTTTTCTTTCCCTTGCTCCAAGGTGACAACTAGTTTGGAAAGCTGGGCTAGTGCCTTCCATGTGAATAAATGCTGAAGGTGGCATTTCACAGCTGTTCTCTCCTGAGAGCTGAGGTCAGAAAAGGATAATTTATTTCCACTTTTGAAATTCCCATGTTTTGCTCTCTGAGTTTGCACTAGTGCCTGAAGTAGATTTGCCACTTGTGAGTGAGATAATGATGAAAACATATGTATCTGTAGGTTTTATATCTGGAATCATACCAAAATCCCTTCAAATCCCCCAAAGAATAGCTCGTCAGGCTGTGTATTCAGTCTGGTTGTTGTAGAGTGGCACTGCCACGAAGGGCAGGATGAGGTTGGATTGAATGCCCCTGCCAGCTTCTTAGAAATGAATGCCTAGAGCAGCATTAATACTGAAAGAAAAGGAAAACTGTAAGAAATCTTTTTTAAAAGGGCATGACACGGCTGTATATGGAGGGCTGGTAACATGCTGGCATAATTTATGCCCGAAAGTTCAGGGAGAAGTGCAAGACCAAAGTGTGTGTATTCTTTGCCCTACATGACCAAGCTTCTGGAGCTGCAGCAACGAACTGGAGCTGCACTAGCGCAGTCTGGATGTGGCATGCCAAGAGCACCAGGTGAGAGCAGCAGCATCCAGCTGCCCTACTGCAGGGACAGCTTCACCCTAGGCATCATTTTGCATGGGAAAGGCAGAAAATGCTCTGTTCTTGCAAAGACCAATGCTTTTCTTGTTGAAGATATGGTCTAGTGAGTTTTTATCATATTTTAGCATCTAGCCTCCTGCCTACGTTAAGGTTCACCTACAGAATGACAAATTTGTGAATGGACAGGGATGTTAGCCTGGTGTTTTTCCAAAGTGATTGCTCAGATGTGGAAACTGCTTGTTCTCTGGCCAGGATGATAGTATTAAAATACGTTGACCTTCATGAAAATCTTGCTGATGCAGGCAGAAGTGCAGCCTTCCTGGTGTTGCTGGCCATTTTTTTTTGTTTCAAATATGCTTCCTTTATTGCTCTAAAGTGGTTCAAGGAAATAGAGTTTTGGTTTTGGTTTGGTTTTTTGGTTTTGGGGTTTTTTTTAATGCCTTAGATATCTGTCACCTGGATTTTTTTTTTTTATTTTTTTTTTTAGTATATATATAATTGCACTGCTCTGTGGGGGGCACCTGGCATCTGTTTACTCATGCACTGAGGGCTTGCCTAAATGAACTGATGATGGAAGCATTTGGCATTTCTTTGCTCATCAGAGTTGGTTTATTAGTTTAATCAGCAACTCTGTGCACTTGGTTATTTGTACCCTATTAGGCAGTGTGTCTGCCTCCATGTCAGCATTAGAGGAGGATTACACTGCCATTCAGCTTGATCTTTCCATTCAACATGCAGTTATGCTTACTGTTTCATTTGTATTAGGCTAGACCATCACATTGCAACTAAGCTACATCAGTTTATGCTTGGTGAGGGCCCTGCAAATGCAGACACTGATAGATTAATTACCTACAGCACTAGCAGCAGGCAAAGCAATCGCTCTCAGGTGAGGCTGTGAAGAGACAAAGGAGGAAGCTACAATGATCACACTATTGCTTGCAGGAATGATTTGTGTATGCTTCTTATGCCTCACTGAACTCCTTGGTAGAAGCACTCACCCCTAGAGACTTATTTTTGTAGTGGCAGAGAGCTGGATAAGAGGTGTGAGAAGATTTGCTGTCTGCCTTCCCTTGCCACCTTCTAGTATTTTTTAGAAGTCGTAACAGAAGAGGATGATGATGAAGAAAGGTGTTAATATAGGGTGTTAACAAAGGGATGTGTTACTGTCAGTGAGGTGCAGTTTTTGGTGGGTCTTGTAGCTGGCATGTTGAAATACATACACGGGTATATATATGTAAAACAAACCAAAGATACTTAAAAAACAAAAACCCAAACAGACCCCACAACGACTAAAACCCACCCCAAAAGTAGCACCTGCTGTTTTCATATTGAAGAAGGGACAGGAAGAAAATTACTTTCAAGAGAGATTTAAATGCAGAGTTTGTGAAGGTCCAGAAATGGCATTTCAGACAGGACAGGCGATGCCACATGACCGTAACAGATACACTCTTCCAGACAAAAGTTAATTCTTTGTGTTTCATTATCAAGTCTCCCAGAGATATCTGATGGCTGATGGCTTGTGCTGATATTTTACTGATTCTTTTTGTGCCTAATTGAGGCTCACTGTTATCCTGGAGGAAAGCTGAAGGACATGTGGCAGCTAACAGACCAATCCACTGGGTTTTCTGTATTCATGAAGCTACACTTCCATAAAGCAGAACTGGAAATCCTTTTCACTGGAGAATAATGTACGAGGCTCAGAGTAGATGAAGTTTGTGTGTTCTTTCTAATAAGCAGACTTTTTCTTTTCTGTAGACACTCAGGCTCCCTGAATTAGAGTGCTGCCTGAAGGGACAGGTATTATGAAAAGAGCTGCCAAAACCTTTGTGCTTCAGTAGGAAGCCCCTGTTTATCACAAGAGGATCTAAATGGAATGGTGGCATTCAAAAGACCATTAAGCCAGGATGAATTTCTTTCCAACCTCACTTAATGGAAACTTTTGTTTAATGTCACCTTTCCTGAGAGAAGGAAAGTAAGTCTGACCTGTGTGATTTGATACACACAGCTTACTTCTTAGTTGGGTACGGTCAGCTGCTAAGAAAGCAACAGCTTAGCCAGGCAATGAGATTAATGGCAGAGGCAATAAGAATGTCAATACATGTGACAAATAAGTATTTCTGATCTTTCAGCCATAAAAGCAGAATGAGGAACGTAGTAGCAGCTACTTCCAAATGGTCTTCCAGGACAATTGACATAGCTGACAGTAGACAAAGTTGCCTCTGCCAGGAAAGGAGGCTTTCCTTGTACATGGCATGGTGGAGCTTTCAGAAACTGGAATAGGGGAGGCACTTCATGGCTATGTTTTGAGTTTCTGTTCACTTGCCCTGTGGACTCCCTGCAAGATTGTTGCTTACAGTGTATTCTCCAATGCCCTCAGCACTCTGGTTTTGAACAAAGGATGACATTGGGCTGTGTCACTTCTGCCTGAAAAATGTCTCACACTTTAACAGTTCTCCCTACTTGGCCAGGGCTTGTGGCTGAGAAATGTTTTGGTTCTGTCTTCATCTGCTCTGACCCTTGTACATTTTTTCTTGTTACGACCTCGTGACGTTTCCCAGAACGACACAGAGAGGGATGTGCATGTATGACTGGTTCTCTTGAGCATTGACCAGGTTGCAATGTCAGCCTGAGACTTGTGCAAAAAGTGGTCACAATCATGGTTAATAGTGATGTTTGCCAAGCATAAAATACATTAGACGTGATTTTCATCTGGCCAGTTCTTCCCCTGTATAGCTGGTGATGCTGTCAGCATAGCTGGTCCCTGAGAGCTGCTGCTAATCAAAGTTCTCTTGCAGCTTTGAGATGACTTTGGCCAAGATCTCAAAACCCAGACTAGTATCTAAACAATGCTCCTCTATGCTGTGATAACGGACATTGGCAGCAGCACAAACATAACTTGCTTTGTCTTTGCTCTCCTCTCATATCCAACTCATCTGCAAGTCTCAGTAATAGCAGAAATAGGCAGTTAATGGATTGCTTAATTTGCTGAAGTCAAATTTATAGGCATCCACTTGGCTGTACAGCACTGTGCTGCACCGCATAGCTGTGACTTATGGTTCCCAGCTATTGTGGAAAGAAATGCACTAAACAAGTAGGTTGTTTTTCTTACGTAGGATCCAGGTCAGTTACAGAATCACAGAATCAACCAGGCTGGAAAAGCCCTTTGAGATCATCAAGTCAAACTTGTTATCTATACGCCATCTAACCAGCTAAATCATGGCACTAAGCGCCACATCCAGTAATTTTTAAACACTTTTGCCTTCTGGAGTTATAGTAGACCTTTCCCACAACAACTGATTTTTTTTTTTTTTCCTTCCCCTAAAGGTTACTTCTAATGCAGGATCAGGGGCCCTAGAGACCCTCCACCAAACCTGCAAACAGATACCAAGCCAGATCCACAATGTATAATATTGTGCCTTAAGTCGGGTGCTGCAGTGAGTGGTTGCAAAGGGCTGCCCTCAACCCATGCCTCTCACCCAGCTTCCTGGTTCACCGCCCTGTTAAGGCTGACTGCAGCTCAGCACTTGTTGCAGCTGCTTTGCAAAGGAGTTGGTTTAACCTTTAGGAGTTTGAGTACTTGCATTAAGTTCCCACAGTAGTAGGCTGTGATTTTGGAAATTTCAGTGAAGTCTCTGTTTCTGTGCACTCCCAGACACAGCTGTGAGAGCTTTGCCTTCAGAAGGATTTTAGCAAGAGCCAAGATGAAGGACACTTGACAAACAGTCCCATCCCCCATCATGTTGTCAGCATTACCCCAGGGAGTGTGGAGGAGGTGATTTTAGAAAAATCAGTGATAGACCCCTTCACGGCTGAGCCCAAACTCCTCCATCACCACAAGAGAGAGGCTTTTTGGGAACATCTCTTGTGAAAAACGCCTAATTGAGTCTGGGACCAGAAGATATTGATGCTACATCTCTCTTACACAGCTCTCTAGAGAGTGTTATTGGTAGTCCAGAGGGGTGAATTCCAGTTAGGATACCATACAGCTGTTATGTAGTAGACTTATTATGTCACTACATGTATGTGTCTGTCCTGTTGTTTTCTTTTCCACCTACTTCTTCATTTCTGATACAGCACAGAGTTGAAAAGCAGTCTTGGCCCTCGTCATTTTTTCTGGTCCTTCATGGAAAAGCCCCATGGAGTGGAAGATGAAAATAGCTTGAGCCCACCTTCCTGCCAAAGCAGAACTCTTATCTTGCATTCACTCACTATCGCTTTGTCCAACTTAGCTTTAAGTGTACCGAGCAGTGGAGCTTCTACCACTTTACTCTTGGGAGATAGTTTTGCATATCTCACTCCCATGCAGTCCTTCCTGATAATCCGCATTTTCCTTCCCTACCTTTACCCTTGAATGTTAATTCTGTCCTGATCCGTTCTGCTAATTGGGTCCTTCCTCTCTGTGGTATCTGAACCCCTGTCAGGTCTTTTCTGTCATCACTTGACTGTGCCACAAGTATTAGCTCTTAGAGTGTTGGTCTTTTTCTCTTTGCAGGTCATTCAAGTTTTGCCATCAGCTTAGAGGCAACACTGCAAATCTTCAAAATTGCCTCATTGCCAGAGTGGCAGAAATTATTCTTTGCTTCACTGTCTGATAGAAAAGCAGAGGAGAAAACTAATGTCAGCATGATTAAAGCAATTTGCTTCCTTTTGAGGAATAATATATTTAATCACCAATTACGAAAACTTGTAATCAAAGTGTTGGTTTTGATTAAGAATTGGGAAATGAAGCTGCCTTGGTTTTAGCAGTCCACCTAGATCTTCTTTGCAGTCATTCATTACACTCTGTTTAATTCATTCGTTGATCTCCACTAACTTCCAGCTACATGAGCTAATGAAAGTGTGCTTTGCCAGATCCTCAAGTGTTTACAGTATCTACAAGAAAGAAGGTTAACAGCCAAAATGATCTAGCATTTTTCAGTTGCCTCCAGCATGAAAGCTTTCTTTTGCATATTTACTGTTCAAGGAGCCATAATGTGTTGCTGTAAACACTGCAAGGAGGTGCATGTGGTATGCATTGTAGGACACATCCCTGCAGTGTTGAATGTGGTTTGTTTCTTGGGACAAGTATGAAGTGCACCAGGGTCATAAAGACTGAAGCCATTCTGTCAACCACTCACTGAAGCAGCTGGCTGAGAGACTTGGTCTTTACCTACAGAGCTGCTAATTCGCGTAGAAGCCCCCACACTGCTGCAGGGAAAGAAGAGACAGAGGACTTGGAGTATTTAAAAGGCAATCTTCCACGATTGATTGTGGCACCTCAAAATCGCTGTCTGCACACTGACAGATTTCTTTTCCTGCTAATCGCTCATCCTTACTGTCTTCAAAATCTGAGTAATTTGTGATCTGCTCTTCTCTACCAACAAAATGCCTTCCCTCCTGCAGTCCTCTGGGTCTTTTTGTCACTTCCCACCTGGGATGTCTGCATGCCTGACAACCTGTGAGGTTGCTGGGCACAGAAATACCTGCTTCCAGAAAAATCTGTAAATGCAGATACCGGCACATGGATTAGGTTACAAGGGTCAGGGATCAAACACAATAGTGTCACTTGGGAAGGACAAGGCAAAAACATCCCCCTCTCCTCACAGGGTGTGCAGCTGCCACGTCAACATGCACATATGGCCAGTGAGCCAGCAAAGCCAGAGCTCGGAGTCGTCACATATTTCAGTAGCATCACTGCAAGCTAAGCCACACACTGCTCCTCTCTCTTCTGGTATTTTGTTTGTAGTTCTTTACACCTGGAGAGTTTTTTGAATCAGACTGCTGCCTGAATAGCAAAGCTATCCTCAGCAATGCTGCATAATTCGTATTTTGTACATATTTACTGACAGTCCAAAGCTTTTTCTTAATGTCCCAAGTGCTTAAAGAAAAGGATGTGTGACCTCTCTGGCAAAAGATAAATATGTTAGTAAACCATCCTTGTAAAGCTGTAGCCTACTCTTTATCCCTCATGGCAGGTCCCCTGGATCTTGCCCATCTGCCTGACTTAAGCTGCCATGAGCTCCACAGGAATTACCAGGGCCAGGGAGAAATCAGATATTCCTGCAGGGCTCTGGCAAGAAAAGGATTGGGGTTTCGAGCTTGCAATCACAACTGATCATATGAAATGAGCAAGAGATAGGAGTCTCTAATGAGCCTGTGACCCATCAGAAGGCAGCAAGAAGTTTGCAGACAGATGAAATCTCTTAGACTGAGTCAATCACAACAGGGTCTGAATGTGAACTAAACCTTTCTGGGCTTTGGTGTTTAGACTTCCCAGCAATAGAAGTTCACCTAGAAGGCAGTATCCTCAGAATATGGGATAAGCAACCTAACACTTGTACTTAGACACCAGCAAAATTAATTTTAAATGGAATGAGCAGCAAGTTTAGTAGATTATTAATTTGCGGATTCTGCAGGGATGTGGAAAGGTGAAATAAAATTGTCTCTCTGTATAACATTTTAAAAGACTTCCTCAAAAATTACTCAAATGGTCCTGACAAAGGTCTTGTTAGCAATTTTTAAAACTGCCCAAAGCTCTGCTAGTGAAGGCTAGCCAAGAGTAGTGGGGAGCAGGAGAGGGTGGTGGGGTGGCCTAAGACACACAGTGTTAAATAGTCTACCATCTGCATTCAGAAATATCCCTGTGCAGGAGCTATGCTGAGGAATAAAAGTGTTACCTGGCTGCTGTTCCTGGAGGGTACTGGACAGGGAGGAGCTGTGGGCTCAAAGAAAAGAAACATGGCTAGAAATAATGCAGTGACATGCATGGAAAATGCCATCTGGTCCCAAAATACAGCTACTCACTGGGGCGAGCCTGGGGGCAGAAACACTGAAGGAGGTTAAAGACTGGTAGCAAACAGTGAATGATACCCAAAGCTACAGTGCAATGAGCTTGCCAAGGTACTATTCTTCACTGATTTCCTTGGTATCTGAGCACTGCAGAGATTATATAAGTAGACATTCTCAAGAAACTCTTCTCCCTACTAGAATGTGTTAGGAATTTTATTTACCAGCTTTTGTGTCTGGTAGTGAAGGGATGGGCTAAATTGAAAAGGCAGGGGCTCGTATTCAGGCTTGGCTACAGAAAGATCGTCCCATCCCTGCAAAAGGAAAATGAAGGCTCTACTGACATTATTGCCGGTAGCGCTCCTCTGTCCTGAACTCACCAGGGGGAACCCTGATGCAAGGAGGACCACTGCTCTTGATTGCTGCTGTGGTCGCTTGGCTCTGAAGCACACTCCTGCTCGGGAGGGGGAGCTGGAATCTCAGTTACTACCGAGGCACCAGCCAGAGGACAGCCCAAAGCACCAGCAAGGTACCTTGGCAGCAGTGCGTGTGGGAGAAGATGTAGGCTGCTGAATCTTCAGGCAGATGACATGGTATTTCATTTCACTCTATTTCTAGAAGCTCTGAACTCCTTCCTAAGTGGCATACAGAGCATTAGTAGTGGTGGGAGGTGGCAAATGCATGATTCAGCATCACTTAGGCCTTCACCCTTCAGTACAGGCCCATCAAATGCTGAGGAAAGAGCTTGTAACTGAGGGCAGGAATAGGCTATTTTCCTGTGGGGTGGTCCAGAAGGATGCCCCTGAGAGAGGGGTGTGTGCATCTGAGCACATGCTCTGGCTCTGTCTTATAAATCTGATCCACTTACTTTTCCAAGTTTTAAGTAAGTTTTAAGGCCCATTTCCTATGGAAGGAAGTTTCTTCTGATCTCATGGACTCCCCGTTTTGTCACCTTTATGTTCAAGCCTGCCAGCCAATGTCAACCAGCTTTGAGTGGGGCCCTCAAAAATAGTAAGGTCTTGTAAATTTCACCCAACGCCCCCCCCCAAAAAAAAAAACAAAACAAAAAAAACCAGCAAACCCAAAACCTGCATGCATTCCCAGCTCCAAGCTCCAAGAGTCAGCAGTGCTGCAGCACATGCCACCTTGCACATCTTCACCTAAGTACTCTCCCAAGGCAAAAAGAAGCTGTTTTTATGGAGATAGGAAAAGATAAGATCTAGCTGCACCAGGTTCCGTTCAAAAGCTGGTCAACCCAAGGCACAAACCCTAAGAGAGCATGCACAGTCATTTCTGTTGCTTACTGGGCTGCTCCATCCTGCTCTGGACTCAGCCCAGGCCCCAGCAGCTGGAAGGTGCTGCCTGCATAATGTCAGGCACTAAGGTCAGGAACAGCTGAACAAACCCTGTGTTTCTGCACAAAGAGATCTTAATGGGAGGAGGAGAAGGAGGCAGTGTGCAGGGTGTCCCCAGATAGAACACTGATGTCCATGAATCATGAGTTGCTCTGCAATCACAAGGCTGAGCCCTGTCCATTTCCCCCAGCACAATCCTATTAAAGATCACAGGGCTGCAGCTCGTTATGCGAGAAGAATTTGACCTACGCTTACCCCCAAGCTGCCGTAATGAGGGCGAGTCCGTGGCGGGGGCTGTTGCTATGCTGAGAGCAAGGCAAACGAGGCAGGTGCTTGGGGAAGACACTGTGTTTTCTTAGTTTCTAACTGCTAATAAGGCAGTGAAGGAGAAACAGTACATTGACTGATTCAGTGCGTCTTGGGACTGGAAACGCCCTCCATTTGCAGCTGCTCTGTTAGCCGTCCACCCCGGGAGAAAAACAGGGCATAAGCTGGAGAAGTGCAGCTTCTGTGTGCTACCTTTCACATAAAATTACAGTGGTGGGCTTATTCCACACTGCCTTAGTCTAGCTGCAGCTTAAGCGCATTGTAATCTCATCCTGAAGAAGCTGAACTGGAGCTGAAGCATGGCTATTAAGTAGCAGAGCAATAAAACGACACTCTGCTGGGTGCTGGCCCGCCCTGGGCACAGGCTTCTTCCAGAAGTGGCGCAATCTTCGGGCACAGACCGAGGCAGAGACAGTTTGTAGCGGGGATGACTGTGTCAATCACCGCGCATCAGCCCGCAAACGTTAGAGGTCAGTTAGTACTGAGGGTTGCTTTGTCCCCAGAAGTTCTCGAGTTTCCTGCCTTGCAGTAAGTTAGATGCTTGCAACTGTGTCATGCTTCGTGAACACTGCCATCTGCAAAAGAGAAAAAAGACAAATCAGCCAAATGATCTGAAGCCACAATGAGAGATGATAAACAATGAGCAGCAGCAGAGTCGTCGGCTTCATCCAAATGGAGTATTAACTGTTCCTGTGAGTGCCAATAAAGGACAAAAAGGTAATATTTTATGATGTCTTGGGATGTTATGCTCGAACTTCGTAAACATCGAAATTGACCCAACTTCCCAGTGTGAGGCAACTCGAAATACTGCTGATATACTGCCCGGAAACCTGGCAGGCAGCATCAAAAAGCTTTGGCTAAGGCTGTGCAGCAAACTTCCAAAAGAAGGGCTCCTGGCACAGGGGCTGTGCCCTGGCCCCGCATCGGCCACAAGTTCCCTCTCACCATGAGTATACAGCATTCTCAGGGGATTTTAAACTGGTCTGAAGCACTCCAAAGCACACTCCAACCTGACAGAGCAGCACAGCTTGCTGCTAACAAGAAACAAAGCTGCGCTTTGAGAAAGCCATGGCTGCATCTACCCCTGGTAACCTTGGTTCAGGTACATCACAAAAAGCCATTAAAAACATTTCACTTGTACCCACTTCTGTAGATGTCCCATGTTCCCCCAACATGGATGGAGAACTCCCTAGCCTGGCTGTGCAGGCAGCATCAAGCATGGCAGGGAACATGGGCTACTCAAAACTTGGGGGTTACTGTTTGTATGAAGCCCTCATTCTTGAGTTTGTCTCAAAGTTTAAATGAAAATTCCAGAAGTGCCCAGGAAACAGAAATCACAGGAAATTCATACTGCAGGCAGCTTTTTCCCCCTTTGGTGAAACATGTTTAACAGACATGCTACTTCGAAGTGAGATGTGCTCTGTGCCATTCCAATGGAGAGGCTTAAGTGCAAATATTCAGCTGTAAAGAGAGGTGGTGATGACAGGGGGCATGCCAGTTTTAGCCAGAGGTTGCCAAGTGCTCCCTGAGTCCACATCTCCCAGAAAGAATTGTATCAGGGAGTGCAAAAGCTTTGTGTTCTCAGCTATTGGATCTCTGCCAGAGAAGGACTTTGGGAAGTGTGGAAAATATTGATGGGTTCCTGAGGAGCAAGGAAACTTGAGGGAAAATCCATGCATGGTACCGATGCATTCCTGCTTGCCAAGCAACTTTGGAAACCCTCCTTCACGTTGTTTGAAAGTTCATGGGAAAGAAGTTGCTCCTGAGAGGTGTTAGCAAGTTAGTGTTTTCCCCCAGAAAGTATTTCCTTGCAAAATTGACTACTGTATCTCCTCATGTAGATCTTTTATTTGGTGGAAAATGCATTTTGGCTGCTGCTGTTTTCAAGTGGAGACAAATAAAATTGGCAGATGTGTTCTTCAGACAAGCTAAGGTTGAAACTCTGGGTTGCTATGGACGTGGACAATCCCATCAGGCCCTTGCACATGGCAGCATTTGTGGACACAGAAGGTGCAGGCTCCATAGCTAGGCATCAGCACAGAGGCCAGAGTTGTCCTTCTGCTTTGCTACCCAACCTGCTGTCTTACTGAATAACTTGGCTGCAGCTAAACTTGGCTTTGCTACCCAGGCTTCTTTTAATAAACTTCCATCTCTGTCAGAGCGCTCCAGAAAGTTTGATACAACATCGTTGCTGAATAAACAGAAACCAATATTGAGTGGATTTGCTGGAGAGTGCATCCAAGACCTCAGCTATAATACCCAAGTTCAGAGCCATGCAAAATATCATAGATCCCCTGTGATTTCTGGCCATCTAGTCTGTGCCTTTAAGCAGGTTGGGCAGGCAAAGAAAGCCAGATTGACCTACTTTGAGTAATACTTGCCCATGAGAAAAGAAAGGGAGCAGAACGAGATAGCACCATTCTGGAAGCAGTTTGAAGATCTGATGAGCCTCTAAATACTTGAGAAAAGATGACCCATAACCCCAGACATATGGGGTGGGTGGGAGTGTGTTCATTTCAGTGGGGCAGGCTCCAAAGCTGACACTGTCCTGTGTAGCCCTTCCTGTGGCACAAAGCAAAGGCCCCACTAACCTCAGCCAGAACCAGGACAAGCTTCTGTAATTACCTGCATCACTGTTTCTTCTCTTCACCTCTCCACCACCACCATGTGCCAACAGACTCTTGCTGACCTCTGCTGTTCCTTCAACTCAGGATGAGGTGGTCAATCTGCATTTGTGTCATTGCACCAACTGCTTGCACGTAAAAAGCCTGGGTCACAGCAGTGGGGAGACAAAGCTGGAAGGGGTTGCAGTCAGCAGGAGAGGTTTGGAGGAGAAGAGTGTTTGAGGGAAGCCAGCAGATTAAAACTCTGAGCAACTACATGGGCATGTTGGAGGCGTGCACATAAGTAGGCCAAGACCGGTCCTTGTTTAAGTGTTCCTCAGCTGCCCACAAGCACCCAGGAAAAGTTAATTGGCATCTGAAAGAGAAAGCTACATGTTGTATTCAAAACAGTATTTCCCAACCCTGTGGTTACCAGAGGAGTCCCAAAAGGACCACAGACCAGAGGTAAAGTGCGGCAAGTGCAAATGGACAGGGGAAGCTGTGTCTGTGGAGTTTATGCTTCTGCTGCTGGGTGATAAAAGAATCTTTTCTTCTCCCTCTGCCTCTAACATATGTAGACACAGGTTTACCATAGCAAACTGCTGCCAAGCAGCTCCTTGGAATGGCACCATAGATGACTCTCAGACTGCCTTCAGATGGGAAGTGTAGGAGAAGGTGCCACTGAAGGGAACATCAGAGATGGAGAAGCAATAGGGAACAAGCTATAGGGAGAGAACAAAAAAACAAAGGAAGAGGTGCAGGAAGGTCAAAACAAAGTGGGAGGAGAGATTAATAAGAAACAAACAGCTGAGAAAGGAGACAGCAGTGAACCCAAGACCAGAGGAAGTAGCCAGGATTAAAAATAGGATGGTCCTATAGGACTGATGTGGAGATCTGGGATAAGCAGTTCTCAGCTTTGGTTTAGAGTCTAGGGTTAGCATGTATTGGAGCTGCTGATGGAGAGAGGCTTTAACATGATCAGCTTCAGCTGGCTGTGTGGGTGCTGCCTGGGAAGCCCTCTGAGCAAGCTGTGAAAGCAGCAGAAAGGCAGGTCAACATTCAGATGCCCAGTCCTGTGGTGTCCTGCACTGACAGGTCTGCCGGATGTGCTGGGACTGGCAGTGGCTCTGATGCCAGCAAGAGCTTTATTTAGCTTAGGCTTTAACCAGGCACCCTCATCACATTGCCTCTGACAGCAGCAGTAGCTGGTTCCAGCCCCAGAGCACCTAAATGCTGTATGATTTCTTGTTCCAGCAAAGCAGAAAAGAGTTAACTCCCCCACAATTCTCCTCCAGAAGAGAGAAGATGGAAATGTTTTATACTGTGCTATTTTTAAATTGTTCAAGAAACATATTACTAACAGAACAGCATAACTGACATTTCCCAGAATCAGCTGATGAAAGTGCACAACACAGCTCCTCTTGGGCTGTCCAGGAAAGGTGGAACTTAAAATAGCTTGAAAATAGGAAGAAAAAGCAGGAAGCCATTACAGAGCTCTCTGTATGGAACACCCCAAAGTCCATTTTAGCTGTTAGCCAATGGACTTAAGGCAATAGAGAGCAATTAGGCAATGAGACCACTCAAAGGTTTGTTTCTCCGCTGAATCCTAAATTTAGCTCCATCTCATTTTAAGGGAGAGGTGGGACGAAAGGGCCAGAGACCAGAAGCATCTATCCAGATGTTACAGAAACCTCTGTGAAAAGAGTCTTCTTTAAAGTGGAGGATCTCCAGCCACTTTGGCTGCTGGATGGGCACTTGGGAGCACCCCATGATGCTGACATCTCTCCACTATGATCTGGGCTGAGACCCACCAACTGGCCTCAGGTGATCTGCTGAATGATTTACATGTTCCTTACAGAGGCAGCATATGGCATCACTTAATGCACTCAAAAGTCACTTAGAAACAGGCACAGGTGGGCGACTCATGACAGCCCCATGCGAAAGGGTCTGAGGTGTCCTGTATGATCTAATTGCTGCTATGCTCAGGCAGCAGAGCATTGTCTTTGTGTGAGGGCTCAGGCAGCAGAGCATTGTCTTTGTGAGGACTCTGGCAGCAGAGCATTGTCTTTGTGAGGGCTCAGGCAGCAGAGCATTGTCTTTGTGAGGGCTCAGGCAGCAGAGCATTGTCTTTGTGAGGACTCAGGCAGCAGAGCAGTGTCTTTGTGAGGACTCTGGCAGCAGAGCATTGTCTTTGTGAGGGCTCAGGCAGCAGAGCAGTGTCTTTGTGAGGACTCAGGCAGCAGAGCATTTTCCTTCTGAGGGCTTTTATTTCTGAGAGTTGTTAAAGATACATTTTGCAGTGGTTGTTCCAGACTAATTTCCATGGAGAATAAATTCAAATATGGATAAACTCAGACTCTTCTGTGGCCCGTGTGAGGCTGGAGGGCAGGTGAGAAGATTACTCTGGCCTCTTCTGAGTTTGTAATGTCCAAAGGAGCACAGGTCCTCAAAGGTGGTAGAGCTAACACTGCTGGGAGGTGCTCTGCAGTGAGAAACAGGTGTCCTGAAAAGCCTGTCAGAAAACATCCTTCCTGTTGGAGTGGAGAGTAAAATCTCTACACATGATAAATGTGGCTCCCCTGTTTCCCCTTTGTTTCCATTACAGGCCAAAACAAATAATCCCTTTTTCCCCTTGTTTTTGAGGAAGCAGTTCAAACTCAGTTTCTGTGTGGCAGCTGGCCAGCTCTCACTGTGAGCAGTGAGCAAACTCCAAGGCAAGTGGAGCTGAGGAACACCATCCCTGGGCAGCTCAGGATGCCTCAAAATGGTTTCAGTGCTGCCTTCAAACCAGATGCTGTGTGCGTGATGTCCCAAGCCCAGGTCCCATCCCCGATCAGCTGCCTCTGGTGCTGCTGCAGTGGGGGATGTTGAGGACAGTGTCCCAGCTTTGGAGGCTTGCATAGAGGCCAAGTTAATGCCTCCAACTGTAACAAGTATATCTAATGCACAATTTGCTGTGCCTTCCTCACTTGCAAGCCAGCATTTGTAATATTTGTGATGGTACCTAGCAAGAGGCAGGTGAATGGGGAAATATTTTCAAAGAAGCATTAGGAGGTACCACTGGTAGTGTAGAAGTGCCCTTGAATAATATACGGCACGAAGAACTGCTGGGGGACCTGGCGTGCATTAGGCACTGAACAGTGCCTGTGCACAAAGACACGGGTGTGTTTTGTTTCAATTCTTTGTGTGCATCTCATGAAAGGGAACCAGGAGCCTGGTGGTGACATTTTCAGTCTGGCTGTGAACAGTGCCACACCCTGAGGGGAAGAAAAAAAAAAGTACTCCTGCAAGAAGGCTTTGGGTTTGATGCTCTCCTTGTCTTTGTACAAACCTCAGATTTTCTTTCATGGTGAGAGTCTCTACAGTACCAAGCAAAGTCATACAAAATGACTGGCCCTATTTTCCTGTATGCGTCTCTCCTCTAGCTTGGGCTCTGCCAGTGCAGGCCACCAGCATCTTCCTGGTAATGGCCATGCACCTTTGATCAGGCAGTGGGGTCATGCCACTTGCAATCCCCTAAAGGCAGTGTTTTGCACGCTGAACAATATCCTATCCAAGGAACAGACTGGCACAGCTCTGGCCTGAACGAGCTCTTAACCCTCCTCTGTCTAACATCTCCTACCAAAGGGCGTCTAAGCTGCTTTGTGGACACTTAATGAGGAGACTGATGGGGTGCAAGGATACTTCGAGGCTCTAGGCCATAAGGATGCAAAAGCTGTTGCAGCAAGGGGTTAAGAGTTTTGTCCAGGACTGCAAAACAAGCGGGCAGCAGAGACAGGAGTTGACACTCCCTCTTCTCTGAGACAATCACTAGAGTAATCTTCCCTCCTGTCAAAGTAGCCGGTGGAAGGACAGATGAGAAGGACTGAGTGGGGAAAGCTCTACGTGCAGAAAAAAAATTAACGTATCCATTTTATTCTACATTTTGTGTGTGCAAAATGGGAAAGAGGTGGTGCAATTTGCCTAGAGGGTGGTTTCCACAACTGGAAATATTTAATTAAGTGAATTCTTCTCCTAGTAGTACTTTAAAAGGTTATATCCTCAATTAACAGTGCATTAGACCTAGCCCGGGCCCCATTTTGATATGCTCAGTGGACTGTGAGGAATTTACTGTCAGCTTAAGAGAGACAAAAAGGTAGAAGTCAAATTGGTGGCAAAATGGAGTTCCTGGCTCCTTGTCAAAGCACCCGCATGCCTCATTACCTTGGTTTAAAGCCAATAGACAAGCTTAACAGAGCTGTTTATTACTCCCTTCCCTTCCATCTATACCAAAAAGGAGGTTTCAGCTACAAATCCTGTCTTTGCTAAGTTGTGCCTCACTCTTCCTTCTCTGGGTAGTACCTGTTCTCAGACCGCCTTACTGCCGCGCGGCGCTGGCAGGCAGCTAAGTGCCTCCTGCCGACGGCGCCTCTCAGGCCATTTCAAGCAATATCCTCTCTGCACCAGCTGCTTCTGCAGGGAGCGTTACTGTACCCTGCTGCCAGACTTGGAGCCGAACGATCCTGGGGAGGTGGGGAGAGGGTGTTAATGAGATAATAAATTGTACATTTGCTATTTTCTACTGCAGTGTAAACGTGGGGCTTTCTGGACTGCTTAGCCATTGCAACGTGGCTCTGTCACAAAGAGAGGTAGATTCCTTTTCTACAATTGCAGCTGCCGCAGCATTGCACCACACGAATTGCCAGCCTCTTCTTCCTCTCTTTATCAGAAAGCATCTGTCCTGTTTCCCTCCAGGTCCTGTGTAGCACACACATCCCAGAGTGGTTTTCAATTCAATTGCACCAAACAACCTACTGTAAAGACACCTCTGAACGATGGATCTAAACGAGGGATGTAAGTGTCCCCGCTAAAGCAGTATCCCTTACCGCTTAGGGGATGGGACCAGCCGAGTGTCTCCACAGGAAAATCATAGCTTCAGAAAAGGTGTTAACTTGTCCTGAAATTGTCTACCCACCTTAGGTACGGCAAGGATTCGATGGGGAAAAGTCTCAAAGCACAAGTGCCACAGATGGCACAGGAACAGCTGAGCCACATACCCACTCCCATCCCCTTCAGCACTGCCAGGGGAGTTCCATGCAGAGGAAGGGGGC
This sequence comes from Semnornis frantzii, assembly GCA_013399775.1. Lineage (NCBI taxonomy): Eukaryota > Metazoa > Chordata > Aves > Piciformes > Ramphastidae > Semnornis > Semnornis frantzii. The sequence goes on along the minus strand of VWYK01114412.1, from coordinate 10,221 downwards.
AGAAAGTAGGAGAGACACAAATGGCCTTTCTTTCCTGCTCATCACTTATTGAGAACCTGACTCCTACCCCTGAAAAGTTCACGCTGTTTGTCGGCCTCTAGGTTTATTTTCAGCTTCTCCTGTAAAGACTGTGCCAGGTGTCTGTGGCCAAAGCCTCTCAACTCTTTCTGCAGGCTCTGCTGAAGAAGGCTGTGCTCAGCCCATACCTACACTCTACTACACAGTGTTTTGCAGTGATTCATTTCCTGCTGCGCTGAGACCATTGCCTGCTGTATTGCCAGACAGAGTCTCAGCAGTTCATTGTGGTCTCTTTTTGGCCTGTATCATCCTGTCTTAGCACATCAGTTGTTTGCAGTGGGAACTTTCCTTGAAGATGCCAACCACCTCCATCAGCGAACCACAAAATCTGAAAAAATGATAACAGAAGTGGTCATCTCAGGTCAGCACATGTCTGAAAAAGCCAGAAGTAGGGGTCAACTATGCACATGATTTTGTATTCAGATACTCTAAACTTTAGCAAAGGTCCTACTATTCCTACAGTCTTCCTAAACAGTCCTATTCTGCCTTCATAGAAATGCAAACAGAGCTCCCACAGAACCAGTCTGTGAACTTAGTTAATTAGTCAGCATGCTTGGGGGAACACAGATTAACACCTGGCTTCATCCCTGCTGACAAGCTGTCTTCAAAAATCTGTTTAGGAGGCAGGGGAGCCCTTCAGCTGAGAGGAGCTTTTAATGAGATCTCTGCATGCTAACCTGGAGTGCAGCAGGGATGACTTTGCTCAGGGAGCCTGTGTATGAATGGGAATGTGCAGGGCGGGGTGAGGCAAGGGGCTCCAGCACCCTGGTCCAGCATTGCCTGGCAGAGCGAGCAGGACACAGAGGTTGCTTTTCTGTCTTCACCTACTTCCCTTTGGTTTGAATAGGAATTCGTGGCAGCTGTAAGCACCACTTCTTCTGAAGCACTGTGAAAGAATGTGATGATGTAGCTTTATTATTTTTAGCCTATTTTCCTAAGTGAATTGTGCTTACACAAAGACACCTCTGCAGCCCTACCCTCCCTGCCCCTCACACACAAACCCTCATAGCTTTTGTATCCATATATTAATTTTAAACAAATTCGAGAGGGAGCAGAGGCCTCAGAGCTATGAAGGGTAGCTCACACTGCTGGCATGTGGGTAGACATTGCACACACACACACACACGCACACACACACACACACACAATCCTGCTTGTGAGCCTGCTGCTTGCAGGTAAGCAGCTATAACTCAGCTCTGGTTGGTGCCAAAGGCAGTTCCCAGCCAGCCTGCCAGCACGGCTGTCACCTCCTGCCTGCCCTTGCTGGGACTTGCTCTTGCAGGTGTGAAGGAGATGGGCATGGAAAAACATGAGAAGGGTCAAGGACGGGACACAGGGAAATACTGGGAAAGGCTGAAGGCTTCAAGGATGCAAATCTGTGGCAGACAGCACTTCAGCAGTGCTAGCACTGAGAAGCCTCCTGCTTTGAGAGCAATTGGTGTCTTTAGTGCAGTTCTAAAGCAGTTTGTCTAGAGTAATTCTCAATAAGTTCTGAGTGGGACTTAAACTCTGCTTGATTGAGTTAAGGAAATGGTGTCAGAACCTGCTCTGGCCCGTGTTTATTCTGTTTCTTAGACAGGACAAAGGACAACCTGATCTGAGGCAAATACAAGGGGAAAATGGGTGTGGAGGTCATTCCTATTTCTGTGGGGGAAAAAAAGAGCCTGAAAGGTAAATGAAAATCCAAAAGTTTGGAATCCTAGGCTTCACCCTTCCAGGTGAAGACAGTTCTACCTCGATGTGCAAAGACTACCAAAGCTGTGAGACACTCGTTAAAACACACACAAAGCCTCGACGAGGTGAGAAATAATTTGCACAGTGATTGCAAAAAGTGTTGAGCATTTGTGTCAGCTGCTGCCTTGCTGGATAGGGCATCCCAAGCTCTCCATAATACCAGGCCAGTTTGGCAAAGCAAAGATGCTGCATATGTGAGGGACCTCCCAGGGATGTCAACAGCCTGTCTCTGATTCCTGAGGCTTCAGGAGCCAAGGCGAATGGGTGGTGGGACTCTGTGTGTAAATGCAGGGTACCCGAGTATCTGTGTCACCATTTATCATGGGCATCTGATCTTAGTCATCTGCCTGAAGAGCGATGGTCACTTGATGTAAGATTTGTAGCTTACAAATGATGAGGAGACAAGTTCAAAGGGCTCATGGTGGGTTAATGAGATAGATCATTCAGTATGCAGACCCGTGGTATACAATATTGATTTATTGACCCAGTCTACCATTTTCTCAAGAATGAACCAAACGAGGTATTTATTCTGATGGAAAACCAGAATACAGCACATAAGGGTCTTTGTCAACATGATCACCACTATTCTGGGTAGCTAATGGCAGAATTACACCTTGTCTTTTCTCCTGCTCTCAGTGCCATATTAGCTGTCCAAACAGCCCCAGGCAGCCCCTGCTCTTTCACCATGGGCTGCTCTTTCAAACACTGCAGCTACAGCAGTTTGGTCTTTCTTTCCTGTCCTAGCACTAGAATGGACCTGCTGGAGAACTTGGCTGTCTGAAGAGGGTGATTCTTTGATGGTGCTGGGTACAAGCTGATATTTTAAGGCAGAACCATAGCTAACACAAAGTCTGTTTGGTGGCATTAAAGCCAGTCTGAGTATAAGCTCTTGGTCTCTTTTATAATTAAGACTCTCTCTTTTTTTTTTT
>VWYK01114409.1:5327-23382 GCA_013399775.1 Semnornis frantzii | reverse complement strand
GGTTAATTCTGCGACTCTGTGATATGCTCCTCTTTGTTAATAGTATCCCTTGGAGAAGCATAACAGTAGCCATTGGAGAAACATTTCTTTCTCAAGGGTTGTGACAGCAGTACAGTACGGATTCGGTAACTTTGCTACACCACTCTTACCTTGCAACATGAATAAGTATCTCTATGAAACTAAAAGAAATATATGGAAAAGAACAAGTAGAACTACTTCAAACAACTGTGAAAGTACAGCATCACTCTTAAAGACACTGTGCTGGTTTGAGGTTAATTGGAATATTTTAATGAGAAAAAATAGATAAGTTATGAAAAGAAAGGAATCATGATTTCTACTTCACTCATAGGTCTGTTATGTATAAAAGCAAAGACACATAGATAAGACAGTCTGTCGGTGTCTGTGTTTCTCTTCTGCTTGGATCTGTGTACCCAGCTTATCACTCTGCTTCTAACTCCCCTTGCCAATCCTCCCAACTCAACTTGCACAAAAGGCAGACTCTGGGATAAGGTAGAGGGATGGAAAGAAGGTGGAAGGGTGGTTGGGAGCCCCTCCTGAGGACTCTTGATTTCTGGGAGGGATATTGTGTTTCTATATTACTTGTATATTTCTGTACAGAGCTGTAAATATTCGTAATATATTGTTAGTATCTGTTTGTATATTGTGCTAAGGTGTGAGTATAAAGCTTCATTCCTTAACTTCCAGCCAGCTGACTCTAGTCTGGGTGAATTCATTGTTTGGGGGGGGTTGAGTAACTCCCAAACCATCACAAACACCCTGTGACCTGCAAGAGTGTTTCCTATTTAGAGATAACAGCCATGCCTAAGCTGCACTGGAACGACAGACTCAGCAATTTGGAAAGGTTTGTTAAATTTGATGACCTACTTGCTCTTCTTCTGCACTAGAGGTTACTGATGTGTCTTCAAACTTGTCCTCTGGACGACCCTGGAAACTCAGAGATTTCATGTACCTCTCAGGAGCCCGAGCTGCAATGTATTCTGCCCAATCCAGAGTCCATGCAATAGTGCAAGCTCAAGTTCAGTGATTGTTCCTCTTTGGAAGGTTGTTAGCCTGGCCTAACTCCTCACCATGTTTTTCTATAAACAGTATGAAGACTGGCAGGACAGCTAGGACATGACAGGCCAAGAATCATTGAATGGTTTCAGTGGAAAAAGTCCTCCAAGATCAAGCCTAGCTGTCAACCTAACACCACCATGGTCATTAAATCATGTCTCAAAATGCAATGTCTGCACATTTTTTTGAACACCACCAGGGATGGTGACTTGATCACCTCTCTGGGAAGTCTATTCCAGAAGCCTGACCACTTTTTCAGTACAGAAATATCCAATCTAAACTTCTCTTGGCACAACTTGAGACTCCTTCCTCTCACTGTATAACTTCTTATTAGGGGGAGAAGAGACCAACACCCACCTCACTACAGCCTCCTTTCAGGTTGTTGTACACAGCAGTATGGTGTCCCATTGGCCTCCTTCACACCAGACTAAGTGACTGAATATCCCTCAGTGGTTCCTCATAAGACTTGTTCTCCAGACCCTTAAGTAGCTTCACTGCTCTTCTCTGGACACACTCCAATGCCCTTCTTGTAGTAAGGGGTCTAAAACTGAATATACCACTTAAGGCACAGCCTCACCAGTGCCAAGCATGGGGACACAATCACTTCCCTACTCCTGCTGGCCACACTATTCCTGAAACTCCTGTTTGGTCTTCTTGGGTACCTAAGCACACTGCTGGCTCGGGTACTGTCAAATAGCATCCCCTGATTCTTTTCTGCCAGGCATCTTTCCAGCCACTGTGTCCCAAGCCTGTATAGTTACAAGGGGTTCTTGTGATTCAGGTGCAGGACCCTGCACTTGCCCTTGGTAAATTTTGTACAGTTAGCCTCAGCCCACCAACTCAGCCTGTCCTGATCCCTTTTCAGAGTCTTCCTACCTATGAGTAGATCACCACTCTCACTCAATTTGGTGTCATCTACAAGCTTACTGAGGGTACCCTTGGTCCCCTCATCCAGATCACTGGTAAAAACACTTAATAAGACTGGCCCCAAAACTGAGCCTTGGGGAACACCACTTGTGACCAGCCATCAACTGGATTTAACTCCATTCAGTACCACTCTTTGGGTCTGGATATCCATCCAGTTTTTCACTCAGCAAAGTCATGAGCAGTTAGTTTCTCCTGGAGGATGTTGTGAGAGACAGTGTCAAACCTCATTCAAGTCCAGATAAACAACATCCAAAGCCTCTCCATCATCCATTAGTCAGGCCACCTTGTTGTAGAAGGAGATTAAGTTCATCAAGCAGGACCTGCCCTTCACAAACCCAAGCTGACTGGGCCCAATAACTTGGTTGCCCTGCATGTGCTGTATAACGGTACACAAGGATTTGCTCCATGATCTTACCTGGCACTGAGGTTGGGCTGACAGGCTTGTAACTCCCTGGGTCCTCTTTCCAGTCCTTAGTGTAGTTGGGTGCCACATCAGGCAATCTCCAGTCAGCTGGGACCTGCCCACTTAGCCAGAAGTGTTGGTGAACGAGGGTAAGTGGGCTGGTGTACACTTCCAGCAGCTCTCTCAGTATCCTCGCGTAGATGCCATTTGGTCCCACAGACTTCTGTACGTCTAAGTGGTCCAACAGGTCACTAAACTCCGATTATAGGGGCTTCATCCTGCCCTCTGTTCTTGCTGTCCAATTCAGGGAACTGGGCACTCAAAACAACTGGTCTTACTACTAAAGACTGAGGTAAAGAAAATACTGAGTACCTCAGCCTTTTTCCCACCCTTTGCTGCCATGCTCCTCCCTGTTTCCAACAAAGGTCAGGGATTCTCCTTAGTCCTCTTTTTGTGGCTAATGTATTTGTAGAAGGATTTCCTGTTCTCTTTAACAGCCCCAAAAGGCACATACACTCAATGCAACTGTGCTTCTGAATCCATCAAAAGTATCATAAAAAAGATCTGGGATGTGCAAAGGTCAGGTATTTATCCACTTTGCAAACTCTGGACTAAAAATATGATGAGATGAGCAACAACAGTGCATGTTGAGGTCAGCAGCAGATCCTAGCAGGGGATGAAAGATGATTCATTTTCGGGGATGCAGTACTGTTCTTCTGGCAGACTCCTCATACATCATACCATCCCAGCATAAAAAAGTCATGCTCAAACTACACCATTGCCACAGCTTTGTAACAGCAGAATTTTGTGCTGAACAAGTAACAGAGATGTCTCTTTTGCCTCTATATTAAAACAAGGATTGGTTTATCATGCTTTGTTCTGACTCTTCTTAAAAATCTGGAATATATTGGCTAAATTCAAAGAAGTCCAGCAGGAAATCCCATCTAAGTAGCAGTTTAAGTTCACTCAAATTTCACTGAGCTGAGATGGCATATAGAAAAGAGATCTTTCAAGTGGCCCTTGAACTGCTCCAAGAAAAGAAAAACTGTAGATAGGTCCACCCTCAGGAGAGTGACCCAGTTAAAAACCAGGGGTTTAACCCCAGTGGAAATGACATTGCAGCAAAGAGCTGCCTCTTGCTTGGTTTCTGCTAAAGGTCCTGTTCCACTGAAGTAGTAGCTCCAGTAGCTTTTGTATCAGAACATTTTATCACCCTTATCACCTTTAGCCAACAGTTAGCATGGGTGTTTTCTTCTCCTGCTCTGACATGGTACCTTTACAAAACCAGTGTTGCTAGGGGCTTCTGCTAGTCTTTGGAAAATGCTGATTTGCCTTCTTTCAGTTAGATTATTTGCTCACTCAGGATGTTCTCCATTGTAAATTCAAGAAATAATGTTTTCAAAACCTCATTAATAAACCAGGAGTCCCATTCCATAAATAAAATGGCTTAAGGACACAACTATGCCCAAACACTTGTTGCATATCGTGTACTACAGTATAAACCTTGGCTACCAATTTTCTGACTCTAACAATATCTGTTTGAAAATAAAATATTTGTAGTGCAGATTATTTGGCTTAAAAACAGTTAGAATTTGCAACATGACAAGAATATGCTTTATTTTTTCCTCTTTCAAAGAAAAGGTGAGATCTCTCCTCTGACTTCAGGAGCTGACTTGTAATTATTGACACTCAAATGTGCTTCTCTGTAAATTAAAATTGTCCCTGACTCATAGTTTCAGTTACAGACAGACTTTCAACTGCCTTGTGCAAATTTACACTGAACATCTATCTGACCATAAAAAAAGACCAAGAAAGAAAACCAAACTAACCAGACATAAAAGGCCAAAGAATTGATTGAATTACGATGACAGAAGAGGAACTTAACTTGATGTTTGTATTCACCAAAACATTAACACTTTAGGAGCATAGACAAGAGTAGAAATCTAAATCTATGATCATATTTTATTAAAATATGTTTCAGTTGGAAAGATCTAGGATGATATGACAAAAAATAAACCTGTTCATGCAGCCTCATTCTTTGTACAGCAGGCATAGAGCACCACGAGTCTGCTTTGATGCTTTCCTTCACAACAAATTTTTAGTGCAGCATTTGGCAAAAGCAAGCTTCCACAGAACAACACAGAAAATCATCTTATATAGGATGAACATGCAGAGCCACTGCTATTTCTGCTACCAGGCAGGGGTCATCAAATGTTCAGTTGTTTATTATGACCATCTTGAAAGAACAGAGCAGTAGACTCTGTCTATAACATATGTACCATGCAATATATTCTACTTATAAAATTTAAGCCCCAGAAAGGTTAGAAAAGACTAGAATGAACTGACTATCTGGCTTCACAGGTTATAAAACTAAATATAAAATACTTAGGACCTTGGTGGTAGGTAGTAAGAAATAAAAGGGTAGCAATACTGAAAGATCAGTTATAAAAATCATAGAATCAGTTCAAAGACAAAATTTAAGTGAAGTCTGTTCTCATTTCAGACTCTCCTGGAGAAGCACAATGACAGGATTTATCACAGCAGCAGGTTGTGCCCTGCAAAACTGCCTCAGACAAAACCTAACTGAAGCCAGGACTCCAAAGTGCCAGAAGGTTAACACCAAATAGTCTATGCTTTTAAGAACTGTCAGTTTTCTATAGTACAAAAGATAATGTAAGAAAAAGAAACTGGAAACCTAGCATGCTAACAGGTGTGCCACAGAAGGTGGGAACAGATGCTAAAGTTTCACCTATGTTGCTAAATCAAAAAGCCACCATCTGGAAGTACCTTCCTCCACTATTTCATCTGCTTAATCTTGCATCTCAGGTGTACTGGCAGTGATTAACTTAGAGTGCACCAGTAGAGTATTCTATACTAGTATTACCAAAGAATTAAACAAAACACAATAGCCCTTGATGTGGAACATTAGAGAGATGGAAGTGTCCTATAGCATCACAGAGAGACTAGCACTAATTTGAAACCATCTTAAGCGTTGTGTGAATGCAAAGCATTATAACACCAGTGAGGGTTAACTAAGGTTACAGCGTTGGCTGTTTCTTCATTAGGCAGTACGGCAAAGAAGAACTTTTCATTCCTCTGTATCTGTTTAAACAAACAGGTTTTATTCCTTGAAGCCACCCTTAAAAGCTTAATTGTTAGATACGATAAATGGCTTACCTGCCCAACCTAACACCAAATAATAGAGACGGTTGGGAAAGGTACATATATTCATTATCACTAACAACTGTGAAGCACATGGGATCCTTACCTCATAAAGACAACAATTTATTCATGCTACAGTACAGGTGGAAGTTTAAATAGATTTCCAAAGCATATGAAAGCAGAAAGAGTAGACAGAATTTTTTCCCTTGTTCCTACAGCCTCCTAAGCTAAGGCCAGGCTCACACAGCTTGTAATAAATTTGTAACAGTTGGCAACAGTAGAAACAGCACGTGAGGATCTTAAGGAGGAATTTGAAATGATGCAAGGTTTGATAAATGGATTAGAAAGAGAATTCTAGCTGCTGAAGCCAGTAAAGATTGACTGTATGATCTGAGAATTAGGGATATCAAAACAGAGAAGTTTGGACTAATCAAGGGAGAAGATAATTAGCATAGAAAGAGCACAGCTTTTAGCAACAGATATAAGGACATACAAAAAAATGCTGGATAACTAAGACGCATTTGCAAGCCTGATCCAAAATCCCAGTTTTCCTCGGGCAGTAATGCCCTGAGTCCACTTTTAAAATTAACCTCTTCCATTCTACTATTTAAAAAAGAATAGGTAGTGGAAGTTACAGTGGATAGGAGCAGCCAGGTGCTAGACACTGCCTTTGCTCTTGACTGACTCTGTGCCAGAACTAGCAAAATTTTGTCACACAGGATGCTGGCAGAGTTCATCCCACACATGTGGAAAACCAGGACGGTTTCAAGTCAGACCAGAAAGTAGCTTCTGTACCTGTTCCTAAAAGGGAAAGGGACTCTGTAAGGGCAAGAAACACTTCAGGAGAAGGCTGCCACATATTAAGGTTTTATAGGAAAGGAGAATGGTGAGAGTGACAGATCTCCTTTCACGGTTCTCCTGAAGACCTTTCAACTTGCTAGTAGTTCCTGATACAGACCCTTAGTACCACACTGGAATTAAAGGATTCAGTATCAAGAAAATCTCTTACTGACTCTTCGTGGAAAAGCGATATTGACCTAGTCAGTGTAACAGTCTGATCTGTAACACATGCTTCAGTAAGACTATTAGAGTACACCTAAAAGCACATATTTGTTCTTAAATTCTTTAGGCTAGTGTTTACACTGTGCTAGGAGATGGACCATGACCCTCATGGAAATTCAAGCAGAGCCTGCAAGCTGAAGTAATGGGTTGGCCTCTGCCTTATACCAGCCCTCCAGATATTCACAGTCTCCTCTCACTGTCTACACATCTCTCAGCTTAGCCCAGTATAACCGTGAGAAGACCAACAACTGCATGAACACTACATTCTGCATCTATCACTATTGTGCTGAGCTGACATGCTGTCTGTTAAGAGGCCTAAACTCAGATGTCCGCCCAGTACAAACCACACACAGGGAGATCCAGTGGCATGGTGCTAAAGAAATTAGTTTAAAAAAACCCAAACAACAAACCAACCAAAGTGCTTAGTCAGAGCAGACATGTCTCCTCCAAAGTTATTTACTGTCTTCTGGACTGGAAGCTTACTTCATTACAAAATCCACAGTATTCCCCCTCCCCTTTCCTTTCTCTACTCTTGTTAATCCTGTGGTTTGTAACAGCTTGGAAAACTTTAGGGGCATTCCTAAGTGGTTACAGATGTGTAAAGGATGCACACTACAGGCCACTTCATCAAGAGGATGACATAACCCTGCATGCCAGCTTCAGAAGTAGCTCATTTAATACTGAATTTGGAGACACAACTGCCCCAGACTTGCTGTGTGCCTGTTGAGAGTGATGGGATTATAACAGCAGCTGGCAGTGCTCTGTTCCAAGAAAGCTCACGGCATTATTCAGTCTTGAGTTCTCTCTTCCTCTGTGGAACCATTTGATCCCTAATCTCATCTATGGATTCTTAACCCTTTTGATGTATTTTTCCCCTCAACGAAGCTATGGGTGAAGGCCATTAGTAACATGTCACAGTTGCACATTTGTTTTGAACACAGCTTATAAATACTTATTAACCACTTGCTTGAATAACTGTCTAGCATGTCTTTCATGAAATGAAGTACAGAGAAGTCCACTGTACTGCTTCTCCATAATCAGACTGTGCAAGTGGAAAACGTTAGCAAGATGTTGCATGGTAACTGTGACTGTGGACTACTAATAGAACTAGTTCCCTGTACCACAGCAATATCTTCCACATTCATTCCCATATGAGCTGAGATGGCAGGATGCTAACACACTAACTTGAGACAAGAGGTGGCTTCTACAAGGAAGATCACTGCCTGAAAAAGAGACAGAAAAAGCCAGTGGTTTGATAGTTAGTCATGAAGGTGCCTGTCTGTGATAAGGAAATGGCAGAACTGGACTGAAGACAGTCCTGCTTGAAAAGTGGAGATTAAACAGACTGATCAACATCACAGTGACTGAAGAAACAACAGGAAAAAAGGATTGTTGGGGAGTTTGTGAGGCAGGTAGAAAAACTAAAGGTGATTTGCTACGTGTCAGAGAAAGCCAATAGCTTATGGAATTAAAGAAAAAAAAAAAGTAAAAGGTGAATGGATACGAAAGATTTTCAGATGCAGCAAATAATGAGCTTGGCTTTTTGTTAGTTTGGGTTTTCTTGGTTTAGTTACATACATACACCCGCTCTTTTGTTTCATTTTGTGAGGGCAGGATAGTTGGAAGAAGCCGAAGAGCACAATGCTGCTGATCGCAAAAAAGAAGATCGAGTGGCTACACCTGATCTTGATTTCTCCTTGTCTTAAATACCTTGCATAAAGGGGAGGAGAATATGTGGAAATCAACAATGGCAAGTAGGTAGACAACAGATAGATGTAAAATAACTGGGAACTGAAGCAGTAGTTCACGTAGTTCAAGACTGGGAAATGGCACAGCCAGAGAGAAAAAAAAATACCTTGGACTAGCACTGGTGAAGTTCCCCTGCAGAAAGAGCATTATACAGCTGAATTCAATACAGCTGATTTCAATGCTCATTAAAACGTTTCACACCCATTTCTAAAATGGAAATACTACTCCTGGTGAGGTTTCTTTTCAACCACTCGATCATTGGTATACAAGCCCTTGTACTTTCCTTCCCATTCTTGTCTATTTACTCTATCAGAAAATTTACACTATCAGAAAATTCAATAAATCTTTATTGAGCTAGAGTTACATATATGAACACATCTCTTCTCCAAAGAACATAATTGAATGATTTAGATGGCAGCTCTGTACCGAATCATGTCTTTGACTTCAGAGGATGATTGTGCTGGTTTGAGCTAATTGGAATATTTTAATGGAGAAAAATATACTATAGGCTATGAAGGAAAACAATGGTGATGTCTGCTTCACTCATAGGCTGGCAGAGATGTTTAGAAAAGGAACCCAAAACAAAAAATAAAAGAGAGTCTCTCGAGTGGGCAGTCTGGGTCACGGGGCACAGCTTCTTGGGCTCTCTAGCAGCTCTGGCTTCTCCTGTCTGCCAAATACCTCCATTAACCACTTTTCTTCTAATCCTCCCCGAGCTGATCCTCCTGGTGTGTAAGGCAAACCTTGGAGTAAGGTGTAGGGGTGGTGGGGAGAAGGTGGAAGGGTGGTTGCGAGCCCCTCCTGGGGTCTCTGGTTTCTGAGAGGGGAGTTGTGTTTCTGTATGACCTTTACCTTGTATATTTCTGTAAATATTCCTGTATATTGTGTATATATTTGCTTGTATATTGTGCTAAGCTGTAAATAGAGCTTCATCTCTTAACTTCCAGCTGGCTGAGTTCTAGTCTGGGTCATTTTAAAGTGTTGGGGGGCAGGGAACTCCCAAACCATCACAATGATGCAATAGGCTAGAAAGCTAATTTAGATGGGCTTGGAATTACCATACCGCCACAATTATCTGTTCTAGTATTCAGTTTGGCATATTTGGTGTGTATAAAGAGTTACTATATCCCCCAGGATTCCAAGAAACAAACCTATCTTCTAGCACATAGTAAGTAGCACTGTCAAACATGACACATATACTGGTCATGAAACAAATTACACAGCACTGCAAGCTATTGTTTGAAGGCAAATGTGCAATTATAGTGGCAGTCATATTGTAAAGCACACATAGGAGGGCAGAATTGAAGCCACATTAAAGCCTTACCGGGACACTACTTAAGAACACAGTAAGATTCTATGCCAAAGGTGACGGTCGTTTAGGATCTTTTCACCATAAGAATTCAACAATAAGAGATTTAGATTACCACGGAGAGTGAAATCCCCAGCTTTTCAGTGAGAGGCAGATAAAGGTCACAACCCATTAGTCTATAAAATCAAAGCAATAATTACTTTAACATACTAGCATTTCCATCCTCTCTGCCTTCTAGCCTCAGTTTCCAACAACAACAACAAAAAAATCCACCTTCCTTGACAGAAAAAAAAAAAGAAAATTCTCTTGAAGGAATTAATTTGGTTAAAAACATTCCTATCAAGCACTTTGTACAGTGTATCTGACAACACTATGTGATAGAANGCATTTCCATCCTCTCTGCCTTCTAGCCTCAGGTTCCAACAACAACAACAAAAAAATCCACCTTCCTTGACAAAAAAAAAAAGAAAATTCTCTTGAAGGAATTAATTTGGTTAAAAACATTCCTATCAAGCACTTTGTACAGTGTATCTGACAACACTATGTGATAGAAAGCATATATATATATATATGTATATACCCATGCATAAGGTAAGTATCTGGAAATTTTTGTTCTAAATTGCTATGAAATTAAGCTTCTTGCTTGCTTTATGACCTGAAGACCGATTTCAAATCCATTACTGGCTCAAGACTTTAAAAAAAAAAAAATCCCCCAAAAAACACAGTTATCTTGAGATGTTGGACAGCACAGTTTGGAAGGAAAAAGTTCCACTTCTGGTAACAAACAAACAAAGGCACAGAGGAAGAAGTACAAATCCCCCAAACAGGCAGAGCATGGTAGGCTGTTTCAGTCTGGCAATGTTAAATCATAACTGCAGAGTGGCAAAGGAGGGCTGTGCAAGTCACGCTGATGACCACGGTACAGCAGCGCAGCCACATTATAGACTATCAAACTGATTTTTCAACCTAAGCTGACATTAGCTTTTTTGTATGCTTCATAGTGAGTTCTGGCAGAGATGTCTAAAACTTTCCAAACTGTTCAACAGATTACACAAACAGCCGGCAGTAGCTAAGTGGGGAGAAAGAGCTCCAACACAGTAATGTCTTCTACTGTGATAAATTCCCTTTCAGTGAGACTGTGACTCTTGTCCTAGTTGAGTCCCTTTGGATGAAAAAGGAAAATAGAAGGAATCAAACGTAAGGCAAATAACTCTCTGAAACGACTCTTCAGGGCTTTCCCTGAAGTGTTGGCACTCCAAGCTGTACCTGGGCTCCTGTTAGACTTTTAGCCATAGCAATACTAATTAATTGAGGCCACTCTGGAAAATTGCCGGACTGCTCACAGAACTTCTCTCTCAAGTCTTTTTTGCTCTTTTGAAGCTCTACTGCAATATTCACTGCAGAGTCTAGGGCAAATGAGCAGCTTTCACTGGATGGGACCTTCCTTGAGATGGTTAATTGAACAGGTGCACAGGGTCCAAGGAATGAGAAGGAAGTAGAACTGTGGCTGCTGGCCCTGTGCAGCTCAGAGTCCCAACTGATACAGAGTCAAACTTGAAGCTGCAAAAGATGCTCCTCAACTATTTCAGAGCAGCCAAAGAGAAAATGGTGTAAATTCGAGACATGAGAAGAGAAAATCTTGTCTACAAAAATATGCAGATCCATTAGTAAAAATGAAGTTTTGAAGCACTGTAAGCCTCCGAGCATACACAACAAGCACACAGTGTGAGTAGCAACCATTATGAACGGGAGCAAATGCACTGCACCCAAGCATGGGGATATATGCCAGGGTGTGCGCTCTACCAGTCTGGGCAGCAGTGGGCAGAAAGGCTGGAGGGAAGCAGCCATGCCAATGAGTGTGTCCTGTGTGCAGATTTTAAACACTGGATATCTCTCTGTATATCAACAGTGAAGCTCACAAGAGACGAAATACAAATCACGACTGATTTTATTCCAGCCAAACCTAGCTGCAAGCAGAGACTTCAAGGGACTTGTACACATGTTCAGACTCCCTGTACTGAGACTGAGGAAAGAGCATTCTTTATGCCGCTCTTGACAGGAGCAAATGATTAAAATTCAAGTTTCCCAAGAATAGCAAAGCCAGCCAGAGGCTACTGACCCAGTGGCAGCTATTGAAAGACAGCAGGTGTGAACAGATCCTGCTGCTCTTCTACTGCTAAATCTCACATTAGATGATGTTTGAAGTTAGTAGTATCGAGGGTGAACTGGGCTGAAAGGGGCAAAAATAAAATTGGATGTAAACAATAGTTCAAAAAGGAGAAATAAAATAATACTGAACTACAAGTCTCAGCAGTTTGCTCAAAGTTTTGACCACCTTGCTCGGGCAGAGACTTTCCATACCAAAACAAACATTTATGATAAGCTTGTAATTAAACTGTCTGAAGCACCAGTAAACGCCTCCATGCTGTTGTTTTCACATCACTTCCAAGAGAATTAATGTCAGCGTTACGCGTGACTGGGTCTATCCTTGCTTGACTGCTGGGCTGCTTTTTCCCACTTTCCTGTTTTTATGACCTACATCTCCAAACATCCACTGGTGCTCCAAATACAGATGCACAAAAATCTCTGGTCTGCTTATGTACTCTTTTGCAGAGCAGTAAGTAAAACTTATGATGTGCCAGTCAATGTATTCAGTGCAGCTCTGCTTCTACTACTGAGACAGATATATAATAAAATAGTAGCCATATCAGAATTTGAACAATTAATCTGCTTGTCTGTGAAGCTCCCTGAGCGCCTCCTGGTTTATCATCAGCCATGCACAAGTGCCTCTAACTATATCCACCATAAAAAGATAGTGGTAAAGTCAGACTACATACATATTTAAAACTGCTATACAGGAAGCCTGCTTAGTAATGTGGAAATGCCACTGACAAACTCTTTAACATTTTAAAAGACAGAAAATAAATGCAGATGGCATTCTGTATGCATTAAAAAACAAGTAATGCAAAAATGCAACTCCAAAACCCAATGAACATCTAAATACTAAGTGTTGTTATAACTCTTGATATCAAGTTCTTTCATTTGCACTTTTTGCTCTATGGTTTTGACCTTACTAGACCTGTGTGATCTGGTATAGGTCTGGCAAGGGATTGGACTAGATGATCTTTCAAGGTTCCTTCCAGCCCCTGACCTTCTGCGATTGTTTTCACACAGGTTCCCTTGCCAGTACTTAAGAAACTTTCAGATATGCAAATATTTGGAGACAATGGAATTGAGGTGAGAGGAAAGACCAATGCAGAAGCTGGTTTTCACTTGAGGGTAAAAAATTATCTTACTTTTTAAATGTATCAGTAAAATAATTATCAGATTTCAACTCTTTGGTAAAATATCATCAATTAAAAATCATCATCAATTAGCGGTTACCACAAATACTGCTACTGAAGTGCTCAGCTGCCTTCAAAAATTCCCACTGCTTCACCTCTAGGCAACATTGTTTTTCCAAATTCTAAATTAAAGCCTGGAAACACAAGAACTCTTCTTTTGTTCAAAGACTGTTCACATTTTGTTTTTCTCAATTTTTTTATATACCACTGATACGTCAATCTCATATTTAAATTAGTTTCAGACAAATACCAACTGCTACTACTAAAAAAGACAACTGAAAAACCACTGATCTGAGAATCCATCCACCTCTTGTTAACTTGTAGAACTGCTGCTCCCATTCTCAGCTCTGCAGCACCCATTGAGATATCTATATTCTGAATGTTTGGGAAGGCAGGTACAAGAGAACACAAATTCTAGGATCACGTGAAGTGATGGGAATGCTTTTATAAGCACTCATGGGGATCCAGTATCAGGAAAAGCATTGAACTTCTTAGGACAAATGCCAGTACACTTCAAGTGGTCAGTATATCCAACTTCCTCTACATAGCAAAACCAGTTAAACTTCCTACAGAAAACTGCTTGTGAAAATCCAGACCTAAGTTGCTCTGAAGACACTAAATGGTGCAGTTACATTTCCTGTGCTATGTTTTGAGGCTGGACATTTGGAACATCAATAATGCCACTAACCCAAGGGAGTTCAGTAAACCTTTTGTTTAACCTTAGTTCTTGTCTGCACTAATTTTTACCTCTGAATCTGCATGTCTGAAACTCCACACCCTTCAAGTCTGCTTAAAGTGATTACGTCTTTTCAGTAAGTCTTGGATTCTTTCTCCTGGCTGCAGAGCTGTCTGCCTGCAATTTCTCAAAAGAGCGCCAGGATTTCATGTCCATTGGCCCCTGCATTCCTGCCAAAGCCCTGCAGAAATGAGAGCTGCTGCAGCTGCCAGGGTTTATTTACACACATTCCTGCCTCAAATTGAATTAATGAGCATAATTTAACTCAGGCAATGTCCTCCACAGCTCTTGTTTCTCTTTGCCCCTCTTGACATTTCTTTCTCTCACACAACCCCTCTTGTAGTCTGTTTTAAAGCAGTATCTAAAGTGATTCTAGTGTAAAAAAGTAATTGCAGACACATTCGAGCTGATAAACACGTACATATCTCCTTACAGCCCACTTTATGGAAGCCCAGAATCCTCTTAATGAGTATCCGGAAGGTTAACTTGAATTGGATTGCTCTATACAATCAAAGTTTGTTAGTTTAGCAACAAGCTTCCATAGTTTAATCACCTACAAAAAAGACCCAACCTTGGAAAGAGCTCTGATGCAACAGATGAGAGCAGCTGATGCTACAACATATCCACAGCTGCCAACATTCACACACTATATTTAGCAAATCCATTCTACAGAAGCCTGTGGCCCATTTCTGCCCTTCACCCACAGCATAAAGTGTCCCAACATTAGCCAGCTCTGAGAGTGCTGTGTGGACATGTCACATACAGGAAGCTCCTGTTACACCGCTAGCCAGATCTATGCAACGTTTCCCACGTGCTATGGCAGACACAGAGCACAAAAGTATTTCTTCAAACATGCACAACCATGTGACTAATACAGCCCACCCCCTCCTATGGCCACCCTCTGCAGCACCTACATCCTGCGTGTCTCACATGAAGATTCAAAGACTTAAAACCCATAGACTTCTGTGAGTACAGTACAACAGCAAAACATTTAATGATAAATACATGTGCTACACCAGCACTTCACCCACAGAATCACAGAAACACTCAAGCTGGACAAGACCCTCAGGATAACCAAGTCAAACCAGTAGCCCTACTCTACATGGTTCATCCTTAAACCACATCCCCAAGCATCACATCCAAATGACATCCACAGTTGGTGACAACCACCTCCTGGGCAGTCCATTCCAATGTCTGACCACTCTTATTGGGAAAATATTTTTCCTAATATCTAGTCTAAACTTACATAGCCACAGCTTGAGGCCATTCCTTCTTGTTCTAGCACTATTTACCTGTAAGGAGAGACCAGCACCAACCTCTCCACAAAATTCTTTCAGGTAGCTGTAGGTAGTGATGAGGTCTCCCTTTAGCCTCCTCTTCAAACTAAACAGCCCCAGCTCCTTCAGTCACTCCTCATAAGATTTATTTTCCAGGCCCTTCACCAGNTCATAAGATTTATTCTCCAGGCCCTTCCCCAGCTTTGTTGCTCTCTGTGCTAGCTCCACCACCTCCACATCTCTCCCGTAATGAGGCGGCCAAAACTGAACACAATACTTGAGGTGTGGCCTCACCAGAGACAAGTACAAGGAGACAATTACCCCCAGGTTGCTTTCTGTTAAAACAGCTTTCCAGTCACACTTCCCCAAGCCTGCAGAATCATGGACAAGAATATTGCTGACAACAGATAGGGTACACCTGCCTCAAAGTGGGAGAACGATCTTTGCACCAGCAGTGGGGAAGATCATCACTCTGCATGCAGCACTCGTGAGGCCACACTCTGTTGAGTTTAGGGGCTCTCACTAAAAGAAGGGCACAGAGTTGCTAGAGTGTGTCCAAAGAAGGGCAATGAAGCCACTGAAGGGTCTCCAGTACAAGTCTCACAAGGAGTGCCTGAGGAAGTGGAGCTCTTCAGTCTGGAGAAGAAGAGGTTGAGAGGAGACCTATTTGTTCTCTGCAATTACCTGAACGAAGCTGTAGCAAGGTGAGAATCAGTCTCTTCTCTCAAGTAGACTATAAGCAGGAAATGGCCTTAAATTGCACCAGCAGAGCTTTAGGTTGAATCTTAAGAAAAATTCCTTCACCAAAAGGGCTATAAAGCACTGGAACAGACTACCCAAGGAAGTAGAGGAGTCACCATCCATAGAGACATCCAAAAGTTATGTAGATGTGGTGCTGAGAGACAGTGTTTTGTAGTACACTTTGCAGTGGCAGGTTATCAGTCAGACTCGATGATATTAGAGGTCTTCTCCAACTTAAATGATTTCATGATTCTATGATTTCAGCAACACTTCGAAACCCTAGATTGATAGAAAAAAAACAACCAACAACCAAAAAACCAGCAAACCAAGAGATTGCTTGGTACATAGCAACTTGCCTTTCTGAGAAGAGTATTCTCTTATGAAGTTCCTATCCAGTTGGGCTGATTCATTGAGTTTATTTTCCTTCCCCTAAACAAGAGCAACAAGATCCTCAAGAATATTTCAACAACGAAACAATAAATTCCAGGACTTGTGGTTGAAACCACAAGAAACTCTATGAGTTTGAATTTGTAACTCCTACACACTATTCCAAGTAGTTGAGTAAAATCAATCAGATTGATAGAGAGAGATGCAGCTACTCACCACAATCACAGAGCAGGTAGGCACTCTTGGATGCAAGGATCATCCCAGGATGAGTCTCTCCTGAAAAACTTACTCCTGATGGAGGATTTCATACTCCTTTTGAGGGACAAGCCAATTCTCCCCATCACATACAACATCAGAAGCCAACACATACAAAACTCCTTAACTGATCATTGCAGCAAGGAACTTAAACCATGAAGGCAGCAAACAACTAGAGGTGGGGGTGTGTGCATCCTTCAGTGTCCAAAATTGCAATTTTGAACTCTGAAGACAAAGCCTGCTCTATTTGCAACTGCTACAAGCTGGTGGTAGATTTTTGTTTATGCTTGGATTAAACAGAAATGTAATTAAAAGATACAAGACATTACTCCCAGTTACAAGGCTGATTATCTGTCATGCTTCTGTGTAGATGTAGATCACAGAACTGCAGAACCTTAGAGGTTGGACGGGACCTCCAGAGATCATAGAGTCCAACTTCCCTGCCAAGACAGGATTCCCTAGGGTAGTTTGCGCAGAGACACATCCAGGAGAGTTTTGAAAGTCTCCAAAGAAGGAGACTCCACGACCTCTCTGGGCAGCCTGTTCCAGGCAGCCTGCCACTCTCACTATAAATAAGTTTCTCCTTATGTTGAGGTGAAACCTTCTATGTTCCAGTTAGATGGGGAAAACTAGGGGCTTGGGGTTCCATGTCAAAAAGAATGTTCCATAAAAAGAAGTGATTGCCTTGGAAAAAAACTGGGGAGAGGATTTGGAGAGAAGGTGAAGATGCTGGTGGTAGCAAAGATCCTGAAAGTTGCAGAAGATCCCAGAGAATGAGGATGTCTACAGAGACGAATGCCAGGGAGGCACCAGGGACCTTGACCAGTCACACTTGTGACTGGTCAATTCTAGGAGCAGCAGCACAGCTGAAACAAACCCAACTATCAGCTCAGCCTTCACAGGCCAGCAGTGATGTCCCTGCCGGGAAGACAATGTAAATAAAGCCTAAGGATTGTAACAGTGTGGCAAAAGAAAGCAAATGAGAATAATCAGGTATGGTAGGAGTGCCAACCTCTCTGGTTCTGAAATAAGCCACAGTATCCAGATGCAGTACAGGTTGTCACTTCATCCTGCCTGTAATGGCCAGTCTGAATCACTACAGGTCAATGTAGACAATATACAGTTTTATAATAATTCTGCTTGTTGCACATGGAAAGTATGATAAACACTCAGATTATTTTTTTTTTACTTCTAACTTTGAAAGACCAAAACATATATATTGTTAATGGTTTCAGTTCTAAATCTATCCAGTAATTTTACTTTAAAGCTCGCTCTCGGCCCTGTCTCTGGCTATTTCCAACTTTTTCATGTAATTCCATGCCCATCATGCCCCTTCCTTAGACACAGTTGAAAACAAATACACTTACCAATAAATGTTTATTCGGTCTATGGAAATGTTACAGATTTCGTGGTTGCCTTCCATACATCTTTAGGTTTGTGTGAAAATACAGAGTGATAGGATTTAAGCTGTTCTTCACATATATTCTGAATCTATCAGTGAGACTCAACAGCTCAGTGAGATTTAGCCTAACCCCAAATGATAATAGCATTTTTTACAAGCGCCTAAAGAAAACTGTTTGACAGAGCCTTAGTTTTTCTTGTTCCAATCCCCAACAGATTCCTATTTTG
>VWYK01114407.1:23037-37738 GCA_013399775.1 Semnornis frantzii | reverse complement strand
AAAAAAAATTACATGCAGCTTCCTTGTTTCTGAACATTGGATATGCAGATTGAAAAACAGCAAACTTAGGAGAGGTACCTTGCTATAACTTAAGTGTGACTGTGGAGTGAAATGCTATATTGCATCAGCATGGTACTGGCAAGTACGAGGGCTCATGTACAGTGGAGAATAAGATTTCTCCTCCATTCTTGCTGAAGACAAATAATACAGAATAAACTATCCAAGACAGACAGTGACTCATCCACTGCAGGAATTGCTCAAGCAAACTTCATTTCAGTGCGTGGGAAAATACTACCCCTCTAATATTGCTACAAACTGCATCGTCTTGATTTAGCCTTGTTCTAGAAGTGCAAGTATTATTTGTTGCATCCACCTGGATGGTAGCCTCACATAACCTGCTTAGTTTTCTGCTTATTCATTTGTTTGGTCAGCTGGATGGTTGTTTTTCAGATGCAGTTGATCCCATTTGACATTCCTGATTTGGAGCTTTATGTGGGAATACCAGAGTTGCTCTGCCACTCTGAAAGAGTAGAAAAAGCTCCAGTTTTGCAGTGAGCTCTTAGAAAAACAGCTGAGGTGATGAAGTTAGGGAAGGGGCAAAACAAAACAAAACAAAACAAAAAAACCCAAACACATGTAAAAGCAAAGAACTTGATAGGTGTGGTGATAAATCTGAACAAATAAATGAGAGTTGCTGCAAGACATGGAGGTAGCAGTTTTGCTGAGCTGTGTTGGAAGAAAGCCCGGGTTGTGTGCCAAAGTAAGAGAGCAGCTGTGAAATGCTGGGTGTGGGTACTCAGCAGTAATCTGGTTTAACCCAGTACCTACTGGTATAATGCAGTGTCCAGCCCGAGCTCAGTAAATGGTAAAGCACAATAAGGAGTTGCCATACAGGCATAAAATACACATAACCAGTTACTTTTGTTCTCCAGTAATCCACACGAAACAGTACTTTTTCTGCTGTCCATCTCAGGAACCATGAAAAGATGAGGCTGATGTCTTGGTGTGATCAAAGCCTCTCTCCAGATAAGGTCACAGGACTACATATTTTCCTGATGCCATCTTAGTGCTCTTCTCAGAATTCACCTTGCATAAATTGCCAAAGCTACCCTACAGTGCCAGAATGAAAACTTCAAGAAAGTTGTAAAATACAACCACTACAACAACAACAACAAAAGAGTTTATTGAGCTGCAAATTCTACAGAAATGTGTGTTTTCCCAGGAAAAAAAATGTAGATCTCAGTGGATTTATTCAAATGCAAGGGTGCTCTCAAGGTTTTCAGCTCTGGGTTTTTCTCCGTTCATTATGATCTATTTTCAAATATGGATTCCCAAAATATTTTATCAGCATCTTAGTATAGATGGCATTTTCTTTTTCCTCCCCTACCACAGGTGTCACCTATTCAGGAAAGGCCTGTTATTTAACAAAATCAAATAAGTATTTAGGAAAACAGTATTAGTTATTTCATTTTGAGAACGTTGTCAACATTGGTTTTGCTTCCAGGCACACCTCTGGTTATACAGCATGCATATAAAAAAGCTGATAAGTGACTATATACATCATGTCTGAATATATACAGAAGTTCAATATTTCTATTTACAGAGTAAACTAATGGAGTCAGTCTGCTCTGAGAGAGGTTCTGCATGCAATTTGAGGGAATCTATGTTTAATTTAATAGGTCATGTATCTGTCTCAAGTGGGGATTACAGTATCTGGTTTAAAGTGATCTACAGTATCAGGCTTATTATGTAGCTTTTATTTTTAGCAAGGAGTGGATTTAACAGTTGACACTCCTACTTAAGTCCAAAATACATCAAATTTACAACCCAGGCCGGCCTGCAGGCTGTACTAGACACACCAGTTTACAAACAACCTTGGGGCTTTCACTCATTGGGTAGTTAGGGGCAGTGTGAAGTGGCAGGCTGGAGGCAAAAAATCATCACGATCCTGCAGCAACCTGGGCTGATCTGTGGAGCAGTATTGTTGGTGACATTGTAAAGCTGATTGGAGGACAGGTTGATCATTGCACTGGGAAAAGTTATAGAACAAAACTGGGTAGAGGGAATCTAGAGTGAAAAATTGTTCATGCTCAAATGCCCTGAAAAAGTGTATTGCATGCTCTGCTTTATACTTGAGGAGTACTAATGCAGCCAGACAGAAGGACCAGCAAAGCCAGTCTGCAAGGAATGAGAGAAAAACAAATAAGCAATAAAGAAATAACATCAGCATAAGATTTCTGGGGGCTGAAAGGGAATATATAAATGGTTGCAATGGATACTAAGGTAGAACAAGGGTTTCCGTGTGATACTGTTGTTGCCAGTTGCAATGTTTAAATGATTTGGATACAGCAAGAGATCAAAAGATTATCGTATTTCCTGTGATGATCGGCTGCTCCCTTGATCTGTCCTTGTCTGTACCTGCCTATTCTTCACTACATCCATCGCTGTAGCTGGTTTCCAGCTAGAAACCAGTAGCAGGAAGCTGAGCACTGGTACAGTTTCTAGCATAATGAGATTACTTTCATTTTGCTTGTGTAATAAGAGTGGCAAAACAGAGGTAAGTCATAAAGAGCTTATCTGTATTCTAATTAACTCACTTTTTGCTGCTGGCCTGGTCTGTAGGTTTTCTTGGCATAGGAATGAATCCTCTCAGGTGCAGAGAAAGAGGAGTGTAATATCTAGTCATCATAATTGCACTGGTGAAAACTGCTATATAAACAGAATTATTCTGCTAAAATTGCATTTCTCCTAGGAAGTCTATTCTACTTCTGCAAATGGCTTTAATGGAATGATACAAAACTTCCCCTGTATGGCCTGGCTACATGAAGACTGCTGTACCAGGACTGAGCAATACTAGCATGCCTAAATGAGCAAAAGGCTTCCATAGCAGACATTGCTTTGGTCACTGAGATAAAGCTCAGGCTTTTTTTTCTCCTTTAACTCATTTATATCTAGCTGTAAAATCAATATCTCATGGTAAGAAGTACAGCTATAAAAATTCCAATAAATCCATTTTCAAGTGCAAGTTTTGCTCCTGAAAATGATGTTGTAACAGTCATCACGTGGTTCCATGTCCACCACAGAACAAATCTGCTTCATTTGCATTTGAAAGTTAGCTTTTCTAATTGCCATCTCCAGTAGGTCTCTACCAGAGCTCTGGCAGCCCATTCGGGGTCAGCCTTCCTCACACATCCTTAGCAGCTACAATGACTTTGCAAGCTGAATTCTACCCTACCTTTCACTGGATCCTCAAACAGTGAGAATGGTCAGGGGAATACTTTCACCTTTCACATCAGCTTTGTACAAAAGGGAGGGAACCTGGCTCAGGTGACAGAGTACGTGCTGAGTTCTCTGGCCTTTAAGATTTATTCACTTGAATATTTACTTTGGCACAGCCACTCTCTGACATTGATTCTTTGAGATACCACAGACAAGGAGGCCAGGATTTTTCCACATGGTGGTAGTTTTGACAAGTTCAGTAATGGAAACAACTGGAATCATCTTTTGTGTTCCTGTTCTGCTCTCCTGAAACAGCTCTGAACTAAACTCCATTTTCTCAACTACTGCACAAAAGTTGGTGTGCAAGCAAGGTGGCAGGTTAGTGGCAGGAGGACACTGCCACACAGATGATGTCCAGGAAGTTTAATTGGCTCCCCACAGGTCCTGTACTTCCAGTGTGGCTTTTGTAATAAATCCAAAACGTCACTTGTTAAATAACCCAAGACCTTTCTTGTAATCACATAGGATTACATTATAACATTAAATCAGACATAATTGGACTGTCCCATTTAGACATAATTTTAAGGTAAAAACTTTTTTTTTTTTAATTTAAAAAATCAGACAGTAGTGTATTATATGTAATGAGAAATTTATTGCAATTCCAAGAATGTCTTCACTGAAAGTATAAAAAAAATTTATGGGCTAATTTTTTTCCCCTGAATATAAAAAGCACTAACTAGAGTGTTTTAATCTGCAGCCACCGAAGTAAGCACTTTCTGACACAAAGGGTTTGCTTTTACTAACAGTAATTAGATCTGTAGTCACCTGTAGAAGAAAATATTCAAATGCTCTGCTCTTCCTTGGTCTTATCTCTTTAAATTACACTTTCTACTTGTTCTTGAAATAGCATCAACGTAACTTCATTGGCTTGGATATTTTGACATATAATCAACCTCAGAACTGATTTCTCAAATGAAGGGGCTTAGAATTAAACTGGAGTCTGTTGAACCAAGATGTATTTAAAAAAAAAATTCATTTCTGTAAAGTTTATTATTATTTATAGTCAAATATATTCACTATCAGAATGCTTCCCTGCAAAAGAGGTTGAGGAGAGGCAGAACTACTATCAGCATTGCCATTTTCCTGGAAATTTATATTCTGCACACACATTCAGAGAAGTTTTTACAGAGATTTCTTACTCCAGAAAGTGAAGGAAATGATCAGGCAGGAAAATACTTCAGGCACACAGACATCCTGCCCAGAGGGCAATCCCAGTAGCCCATGTGTGTGTGCACAGGATGTGGGTGAGCAAAGAAATGCATGCAGGATGTACACAGCAAGGTCACACCATTGGTGCTTCCTTGCAAGGCCATTATGGTGCACCAGAGCTCTCCTCTGCCACACAGGCCACCATCAGTGTAAGGTGGGCAATGGGTTCCTGAGATGGTTTATGCTCCTTCACAATGCTGTTTCCACGCCCTGCTGCTGTTATGCCTTCTAGCAACTGTGAAACTAATATGAGTGCAGGGCTGTTTGCTTCAGCTCTGATGAAAATTAAATATGATTTGGGCATTTTTGTATCCTGGCCAGTCTCTGCTGTCAAACAATTCTGTGCTAATATCGCTCTCAGAAAATTTGTGCTTCAGGAAGAGTTCTGAGACTTCAATCTTTATTTCTTATGCTCTCCTTTTTTGATGTGCTTTGCATGTGTTTTAAATGAGGTGGTTTGGAACTTATGGATGGTGTGCTTCCATCTGTGTTTTATAGTCTTAAGATTTCTAAATCCATACACTTCATATTTATATCATAGAGAACTCTAATAACCTTGTGTTATTATGATTTATTTCAGCTTGACATAAATCAGGAGCCAAACGAAAGGGAGGACAGGTTTTTCTGTGTTTAACTAGGTTGCTTCATGTTGCTTGACATTCTCCATGACTTTATTTAAAAAAGCTTCCCTCCAGCTTCATTAAACTGCCTTTGACAGACATCAGCTTAATATACACGTGCACAGACACATATGTATATATGTATTCATTTAAATTTGGGCCCTTTCCCTCTGGTCTCTGGTAATTATGATTTGTGTCTAGAGGGATGAACTGTCTAAAAAATAATAAATAAGAGGCCATGAGAATTGAAAGCCAGCGTTCAGGTTCATCTAGAAAGAAATTAAGCAAATCAAGCTCAGGTTTATAAAGGGAAGTAAATTACCCTGGGGTCTCCACACACTGGATCAGAACTGACTTGACATATTTAATTATATTGCAGGTTCCTGGCCTTCTAAAGAAAATTGCAGCACTTTTACTACAGCCACGCAGGGAGGTGACAATGAGGTTATCCGGCAGTCTAGAACTGCTGCTACAGCTTTTTAAATACACCCAGCCAGGGAGGGTTACTAATGCTAACACCTCCTCACACCAACAACTTCACACCCAGCTGGCCAGTAACCATCTCCATGGCTGATTGAAAACTTCAACCTTTTGCAGGTGTGGGTGGGAGGAAGGGCTGTGCCTCCTAAGGGTTTATCGATAAAGGAAGAGGAGATGAGAGCGAGAGAAGCTGTTGATCATACAAAATGTGCCTTCAAAGTGGCAGCGGGCTGGTGTGGAGGCCACCTTTACCTACTCCAATGGATCTGGAGGGTAGTAGGTGCTGGATTCATAGTCTGCTTGTGGCTGCAGCTCTTGGTATGCTGGGAATGCTGTGTACCACAGAAGTATGCAAAAGAGATGACTCAACACCACTCCGATCATGATCCTACAAGCAGCTTGGGGATTTGGTCCTGATGGTGAGCTGATTATTATTTTATCTCTTACTGAACTGCATAACTCACAGCAATCTAATATTTGCATGTTTTCTTTGTAAGTCATTCTTGCTATTTTGCTAACAGCTGTGTTAGAAGAATACCTTTCCCCCCACAAAACTCTTTTTTATGCAGACTGCTCCCAGCCTTTCCACCTCCCCACAGAACCCTGAGCCCACTTGAAAGGCTATGTTTTTGTAATCACTAAACAATCCATTTCAGCTGAATGCAGAAAACCACCTCAGTTTTCTCTTAAAAGATTTAACTAGGCTTCTGGTTGAGGACAGATGTTGAGAGGGGCCTGTAGTGGTTTCTGAATTCAGTCACCCAGATAAGAAAGCCAAATTTGAAGCTGTTGAGCATGCATGATATACCTATGCATCCCCACCACCGGCCATGATGATGAGAGACACCTGTGCACATGTGTATCACTGCTGGGGGGGCTCAGGATCTCAGCAGCATCTTCCCCCACCAACTTCTGAGGTTTTGACCTTGCTTTGCCAAGAACTCGAGCAGAGTAAATATGTAAATAAATAAACCATTAGTACAGGAGGTCTTTGCAGTTACCTGGAGCGAAATCCAGATTCTGGTTACTTAAGTGTTATCTAGAGTTTTTGGGGTGTTTTCAAATTATGACCTAATGTATTACCCAAAACAAGGTAAATAGGACCATGCAAATAATGACTTATTTGCCTTCCTTCAAGGAGAGGAAAGGATTGGAGAGGATATGAATCTGTATGTTCCCAGGCTATCTAGGCAGCATTGTTGTGTTTCTCCTTCTTTCAGTTAGTGGTTCTGATAATCTGGCAATGCCTTCTTTAGGCCACAAATGTCCACACCGACAAATAGCATCTGGTAGTTGCTCTGGCAGTATTCACCAGCAGCTGAGGCTGTGTAACGCTCAGCAGAAGGTCTCTGTCTTCTGGGATGCTTTGGTACAAGACAGTGGAGGCTTTTCTGCAGTTGTTGCCTGTTGCATTCTGAGTGCAAGCAACAGCAGTTAATAATTTTATGTTCAAACATGCAGGCTGGCAAGTTGCTGCCTGGGTCTGTACGAAGGGAGGAGTGGTGAAGAAACATGGCCACCAAATTTTACTGCTCAACACACTTCTGGTAGAGCCAGACCGCGCAGAAGTTTTGAATCAAATTGGTTTGATGTGGCTTCCAGACAAGTGTCATTGCATATGCTCTGGGCAGAGCTGTACTTAGCCTACCTTGATTCTGGATGTTAAGGTCACTTTTAAAGCGAGGTGTGTGATGTTCATTTTAGGCCCTGAACACCAGGTGCAGTAAAATCAGGAATCTTGGCCTACAGAACATCTCTTATTAGTGATAATCTATTATAGTGATAATGCTGGAATACTTGTACTTTTGGAAGTATGAACAGATGCCTTTATAGATCTACCTAGACACATATAAGTTGATGTTGCTTCCACGACCCATGCAGCCTACTCCTGTGGCCATAGGCAGCAACAAAGTTAGCTCCCACACTGTGCAACAGAGCAATGAATAAAACAATCAAGTGCCAACCAGTAGGTGATACTGATGGTGTATTTCATAAAAGGTTAGATGGAAAAGGGGAAGGAGAGAGCACTGCTTGAGCAGCATGTGCTAAGACACAGCTTATACAACCTGGTCCTGAGGACATGCCCAATCCATATCATCCTCATCCTGTGATATAAAACAATAACTGAGAGCAAAGGAAAAGGCATGCAAATTAGGTTGGTAGGGCTCGCCTTCTTAATGGGATTATTTGGATGAATGACATTCAGCTGCTGCTGAAAGATTTGGAAAGCAATGCTGTGAATGCACCAAATGTCAGCAAGAGGGGAAATAGGAAGATGCTTCTGCAAACTGGGCTGCTTTGTGATTTTCTTCAGTCAACTTTCATTTAACTTGTTTTTAGGGGAGCATTTGTTTCTTTAAAAATAAGACCACAAAAGTAGTAAAACAGTTGCATCTCACAGGTAAGAATCATGTCTTATCATGGAATGGTAAGGTTGGAAGGGACCTCAAGGATCATCTAGTTCCAACCCATAGGCAGGGACACCTCCCACTAGCACAGGCTACTCAAGGCCTTGTCCAACCTGGCCTTGAGCCCCTCCAGGGAGGGAGCAGCCACAACCTCCCTGGGCACCTGTTCCAGTGTCTCACCACTCTCACTGTAAAGAACTTCCTCATAACATCCAGTTTAAATCTCCCCTTTTCCAGTTGAAACTTATTGCCCCTTGTCCTGTCATTGCAAGACCTTGTCAATAGTCCCTCCCCAGCCTTCCTGTAGGCCCCCTTCAGATACTGGAAGGCTACTCTAAGGTCTCTTCAAAGCCTTCTCTTCTCCAGGCTGCAAAGCTGCAACTCTCTCAGCCTGTCCACATAGCAGAGCTGCTCCAGCCCTCTGATCATCTTTGTGGCCCTCCTCTGGATCTGTTCAAACAGTTCAATGGTGCTTCCTGATCAACTTATTCTTTCAACTAGCCTCTTAAACTTAGTGTTTGCTATATCCTCTATCAAATGTGTTTCAACTGTCCCTTTGGTTTCAGAGGGGTTTTTGTTCTGAACACTGCACATTTTTGCAGCCACAGCTTGTGACCGTTACTAGGCATTCCTACTTTACTCCAAACAAGACTTTCAGTTTCAAATTCTGTACCAAATTGTGCAATACACATTCTTTATGAGACACTGAGTTAGCGTTTTAAAAAAAAATAGAATTAAAATTTGGCAGTAGAAAGACTGTTATAGTTGTGTGACAAAATTCAGATTGGAAGGAAACAGCTCACAAAAGCATGAATTAAACATCTAATTAAAAGTGTTAAGGCTCATTTTAATTTTCTTTAAAATGCCGAAGACAGAAAAGCAGCTGTGTGCCTGAAGAGTGCAGTATGACAGGATCCGGTTGGATATGCACATACAAGTGAGACAGAGAGCTTGAGGAAATGGTTCTGGAAAACGTGGAGGCCTTTAAGACATGATTTATCGCAGAGGAAATATTTGTAAGGACTGTTGATGACATGAACTCTGAAACAGGAGTGGTAGAAGGATGGGTTTTCCTAATTTAATTAGCTTCATTTTTTCAATTACCAGATGATGCTCTGCTCTGTGCATAACCTTATCATAGAATCGACCAGGTTGGAAGAGACCTCCAACCTCATCCAGTCCAACCTATCACCCAGCCCTAGCCAATCAAGTAGACCATGGCACTAAGTGCCCCATCCAGGCTTTTCTTCAACACCTCCAGGGATGGCGACTCCACCACCTCCCTGGGCAGCCCATTCCAATACCAATCACTCTCTNTCTCTCTTGAATTGAGGGGCCCAGAACTGGACACAGTACTTAAGGTGTGGCCTGACCAGTGCTGAGCACGGGGCAGAATAACCTCTCTGGTCCTGCAGCCACACTGTTCCTGATTCAGGCCAGGATGCCATGGGCTGTCCTGGCCACCTGGGCACACTGCTGGCTCATGTTCACCTGCTCTCTACCAGTACCCCCAGGTCCCTTTCTGCCTGGCTGCTCTCCTGCCGCTTTGTCCCCAGCCTGTAGCATTGCTTGGGGTTGTTGTGGCCACAGTGTAGAACCCTGCACTTAGCCTTGTTAAGTCTCATTCCATTGGCCTTTGCCCACCCATCCAGCTTGTCCAGGTGCCTCTGCAGAGCCCTCCTACCCTCAACAGATCCACACCTGCTCCTAACTTGGTATCATCTGCAAACTTGCGGCATGCTTCTAGATTTGGAGTAATGGATTCACAGAGGTCTGACATAAATAGGCTAATATTTTCAAGCAACTGCTTGAACATATGCAATTGTCTCAGTTGAGAGTTGCAGTGTCCTGCATGCAGTTATTTGAAAATATTAATAATTTGGCTCCTTCTACATTTAGATTTGCCATTCTAAGCCAGAAAAAAATTGTAAAAAAAGCCTCCTGTAATTTAAGAATAATACTACTTTTTTTTTAATCTTCTGTATTACATATCTACTTAAAAAGAACATACAGTATGACCTAGGATTGTTATCTATTGTTCAATAATGTAACTGGACAGTCTAATATTTGCTCTATGAATATGAAAATTGGAACACTAAATTGCTTGGGCCATTCCAAGTGATTATGGGGGGAAATCTCCTTGCCTAATTACAATTGTAATTCAAAATGTATTTTAAAATATTAAAAAGTTATCTGCCCTTGCAAAACTCAATCTAACCAGAAAGAAATGTGTTGTACTTCTGTTCTTCTCTGTGGGCTGTGTTCTGTCAGATATTGCACAGAGAAGTAAGGTTCAGAGAGGTGAGCAGTGAAACTAAATGCAGCTGTCTCCTCATTTCAGGCCCAAACCATGCAAAAAGATGCCTGCCCAGCCCAGCCAGAGTACAGGTGCTTCTGAAAGCTGGAGGACTAGACTTGGATCACCCTAAATTAGGGTGGCTTTACACTGGAGCAGCTGGAATGGGGCTCTTGTTTTATACTGGTTGCTAAGAACTAAGAAATGAGCTTTTGAAATCAAAGCATTTTTCAAGTCTGCCCCGATGTTGAGATGGCCCCTGTGCAGAGCTTCCTGCTGAAGTAACTGATTCTTCTAAGGAAGCAACACCAGCAAAAGACTGCACAGCTTTGCTGAGAGCCAAAGCATACATGCAGACTTGCATGGGTGCTGCTGTAGTTGTGTGTGGTCTTTGTGTGGTAGGAAGCTTCTATGATCTGAAAATCCTCATATTTTGCTGTTTCTATTTTGGAGAGACTAAAGAATTTTGTCACTAAAATGCTGAACAGGTTGTTGGACACATCTAGGGGAAGCAGTTTGATCTCAGCTTGGAAGAATGCATAAGCTTTTTTTTCTTTTATGTCATGAGAAGCTATGAGGGTTTGTTATATTATTTTTTTTTTTTATCTTTAGAAAATATCTGAGGTTTGGCTAAATGCACATAACCTGGAATGCAATTACCAGTAGCTCTACAGGTGTATTTTATTTTGGGTTTTCAGGTACTGAAACCCAACAGGCCAGGCACTTGGGTTTATCCCTTGCAGCTGAAAAGCTGCAACCAACAGTGAAACCACACAGTGGAACAGTTCTGCCCCAGTTCTTTCCTCTCCCCAAGACAGTGATGCAGCCACCTATGGCTGAGTGTTCCTGTGTGTGGCTTGGGGAATCAAGCAAAGCAATACATGAATTTCAATAAGCATGCCCCCTTCTCCATGCATAGTTCCACATGCCTTTCTCAATCTTCTTTCTGAAGAGAACAATTAATGTGCACAGGCTGCATGAAGCCATGGGCAGCTAGAATATGGGTGTAATTTAGCACTGCAGACACGGTACTTGTAGACAGACAAACTGGGCAGAGAGAGTCAAATTCAGTTCTTCTGACAGGAAGGTCCTGGGTGCTAGTCTATATAGGTAGAATAAGTATATTAAAATGCATTTAACATCATTGTGAGCTGTTCTTTATATATACTCTGATTAGTTCTAGATCTATAAAGAATGCCTTGCAGTATTGCCAGGAACTATCCTGCATGCTTTGGATTGAGAGGAGAGAGGAGGATAGCATCTGAAGAAAAATCAATGAAATATTTAAGCAGAAAAAACATAATTTTGTCTATTTGCTTTCATCTGGTAGCAGCTAAAAATATATTTTTAGAGGCCTTTAAAGTACCTCTAATTTTTCATTCACTGTCAAAAAAAAAGAAAAGAAAATCCAGTGGTTATTCACAAACACAGGAGCAGGATGAAATGGTTACTCATTTGTTCAATATATTATCGCACAACAGCACTCTAAGAAGCGTAAAGGGGCTGGAAATACAAAGCATTGGAGCATAGCAATGGTAATACTAATTTGCAGAGGGCAACTGAAAACTGGACAGGGAGGCAATGGGTTTGATAACAAGGTTAGGAACTCCTAGACAGAACATCCTGACTCTCTTCAAGTAATCCTACCACATGTCCCAAAAAAAAACAACCAAACAAAAAAGCCCTAAAAAGCAAAGCCAAACCAAACAAACAAAGGCAGCAACAACAAAACCCAAACAACAAAAAAAAATCCCCAAACCCTACCGAAACAACCAAAAACTCCAACAGTAAACTCCCTCCCTAACAGTGCAACCAAAATCCTCAAGAAGACAAGAGTTGGAGAAGCTGATGTCTTGTTTAAACAAGACATCAAATGCCAGTCTGGTGGGAGAGAAGCATTGGCTAAGTCATGGCTGGAGAAATGGAAATCAGCTATGAGAAAATGGCTGGAAATGTAACAGTACAGTGAAAAGAGCTTCATAATTTAAAACAAAAAAATTCTAAATAACCCCAAATCCCATCCTAAAACCCAGAAATATTTCTCTGCACAGAAAAGGTTCCTTGCATACACATGCTGGATTCTCTGCCCACATACGATATGCATGAAACTATAACTATTGCAGCAAAGGTTGAGCAAGCAGCTGATGCTGAGGAGTTGGTGTCTGCACTGTCCAGACTTCGGGCATTTGTGTTTCAGATTGGCTGTAGCTTGGCCAAGCTTCATGTCATGGCTTGCAATGTGGAGCCAGTCTGGAGTAGACAAACAGGCTTCCTTTTGGTGGAAAATAAAGTGAGATTGTGGCCAGTTTGATGCAGAGTCACTTCAAAAGAGCTGTCTTGACCTGAGCTGCCAAGAGGCACTTTCCCCGCCTAGGAACAAGGAGTGTGGTGCTGAAGCTCTTATGCCCAGATGAAGCCGTTTGGAATTTTGGTACTTGTAACCTTGTCTAAGGTTGATCAACAAGGCCGTTGCTTGCAGATGACGAGTCTTCAGCATATCTTGTGCTTTGGGTAATGCTTGGTTTTGGTACAACAATCGTGTGCTGCTTCTGTCCCTCTCACCCACAACACAGATGAAGGGCTGATCAAAACAAAATTGCTGCAAGAGTTTGTGAAATGATGATTGCTGGGGACTGCTTGTACTTGAGGAGGAGTTTACCTACCTGTTGCTGTGTTGATGAAATCTGATAACCTTGATAATTCTTCCTTTCCTCCCTTTGT
Source organism: Semnornis frantzii (assembly GCA_013399775.1). Taxonomy (NCBI): domain Eukaryota; kingdom Metazoa; phylum Chordata; class Aves; order Piciformes; family Ramphastidae; genus Semnornis; species Semnornis frantzii. Next base: position 24,725 of record VWYK01114407.1, on the reverse strand, counting down.
TAATACAGAGTGATGGCCAGTCCCAGTTATTAAATACCACATGGTTGGCGATAGAAATGATTTTAGCTTTAACTTCTTGTGCATCAGTACCTCTGTGTTTTGTCTTGGTCACTACCCAGAGGACAGTATTCACACATCATGTGGTATTTGCGAGTAGGGTTTTAGTTTTGTTAAAAGTTGTGTAGCCCATCGGAATTTTGTTTTGTTTAATTTACAGTCCCATGTGTGATTAAGAAATACAGAAGCAAACTGAAATGTATTGGAAATGTTTCATGTCAGTGCATTCACTGTTGTATGGGAAACAACCAGCACTTTACTGTGCTCTCCACGCATTTTATATCTGTACAGAAAAGGTGGCACTGGAGGCTCTGTACCATTTGGCACTCTTTTTATGTAAATGAGCACAGCTGAGGATTGTGGCTATTAATATATTTTTAATTGAGCACACATTAACTAGGCAAAAAGAGAGATGCAACAGAAATGCTGTTGGCAGGCTTCTCTCCACAGACCATCAATCAGGAAAAAAAATATGGTGGCATAACTATTTCATAACTTAAAGATACATTTTGAAGTAGACCATAAAATTCAGGGCAAGATAATACAAGCAAATATTTCTATTGCATTATCTTGCTCAGGCTGTCCCAAAGATGTCCCAAAGTGCTGGCCTGGCTTGGAGAGCAAAGGTGTCTAGAAGATTTTCCCAGCACTGCAGGTCTTGCATCATACTGTTTTAGTTTGTCCCCCAGCAGTAGTACCTTTTGCTAGCTCTCTGCCTTCAAGAACACCAATCGACAAATATTCTTAATATCAAGTGCAGGGAGTAACAATAACTTAAATGAAGCCTGAATCAAAGGACTGCAGAGTCACTGGGCCAAAATCTGCTCCCGGTTCCACCACTGAAAACACCAGCATGGTGCGGCTGTGGTGGCAGAGTGCTTTATCAACACCAGTAAACCTTAATGAGCACTGCTGAGTTACCTCACACATGGCTGGGCCCACCGGGATCTGGATCCCTCTGCCAGGCTGGGCCCCTCCACTTCACTGTGTGTTGCATGGCACATGCACACCTGAGGCTAGGATTATGCTTGTGGATAAAACTGAGGAGGATTTTTCTGCAGTCATTTGACATAAGGAATTATGTCAGCCTTCTTAAAGGGAGTTAAGTATCTTCTATATTGAATTTTTATATCAGTAAATATGAAAATAAAATCCTGACAACCACTCATTAGCTGTGTGTCCTAGGTTTTATCTATCATGAAGAGGACAATACTTTTATTACTTTTTGAAAGTACATTTTATGTTTAAAGCTATAGATGATTGTGATTCATTTTGATTTTTAAACTAGGAGAGAGTTTTATAAGATTACTTTTTCTAGCCTAGAAAAAGGAGATTTAGTTGTTTCAGCACAAAGCGAAGATACAGATGGGGCCACCCAAAGCATTGGAACTTAATTTGCTTTGAACTATAGGAAAAGGAGAATTCCTGGTGAAGCAGAGGTAGAGAAAGGTGTAGATGTGTTATGGATGCAGGGGATTTTCCCCTGTATTAGATGGGTAGGACACAGATTGCTAGTGAAAGGTGTTTTTCTGCAAGATCTGGAAATGCAAGCAAAGATGCACACTCATTTTCCAGTGAAAGAATTATTCACCCCTACCACTTTAAAAATTGGACTCCAAGGGAGGGGGGGG
>VWYK01114407.1:2840-23027 GCA_013399775.1 Semnornis frantzii | reverse complement strand
CGGGGGGGGGGGGGGGGGGGGGGCAGCGGAAAGGGTAACAACTCATAGCAGATTCTCAAGCTCCAAGGTGTCCCTTGAGGCAGGTGCAGCATTAAGAGGGAAAGTGATGGAAAGATAGGCGGAAAAAAAAAAAAGTTTTCTTTTTAGAATTCTCATGTTTATTCCTGAAACTTCACACAACACTACTAGGGCCATTATACCTTGGTTCAGTGCCCCAAATGGGTGGACCTGCTTTCCACATAAGATAAATGTACATTTCAAACCAAAACTTGTTTGATGATTCTCAGGAGGTGAAACCATGCAAATGAGACCCTGGACTAAAGCTTGTTCACCTGTGTGAACAAGCATCCTTCCTCAATGTTGGAGTGGCTGACTACCAAATGTCACAAGTTTTGAAAGTGCTTTGGTCTAGAAAATTAGTGCTAACTCCATTGGTGGAGTCAAGTGTGGTAAATCAGCCCTTAAAATTCTTATAGGGAAAGTGGTAATCCAAAGGGTAACTTCCACCTTGCGTTATTGGAGAGACTCATAATGCTGAGGAAGCATTTAAGTAGTTACAAAGGGAGACAGGACAGAGTGCTTGGAATAGGGTTCAACACTGAACATCTGATAAAACTGAAAATTATTGCTTTGCTATGAATCACATGGCCCAAACCCAGGATAACATTAAATAGTGACACTCAAGGGACACTGATGAAGTGAGACTTGAAGGAAGTAGAAAACTCCAGCAATGGAATAATACCTAACCAGCTAGAGGAGTTTTGTGGCAATTGGAAGAATAATTTCTAAATTGCCACAATATTTTAAGTGAGAATAGACCCATTAACACAAGGGAATAAAACCCCACACATATTTCTCAATTAATTCCCAAACTGTGAAATTTTCTTAATGAGAAGAAAGGAAGGGAGAAAAAAAATGGGGGAGGGGGGGAAGGGGGAAAAAAAAAAAGGGAAAAAAGGACTGAATTCAAAGGGTGAGAAGAAAAAGAAAGGAAGAAGGATTATTTTTGAAGGATTATTATATTGTTGCCCTTCTGGGACTGCTCTGTATCTGCAGCAGAAAAGTAGTCTTAATTTCAGTCATTTGCTACCTGGGGGATGGTGGTTTATAATATGGTCATATCTACACTTCTCTGGCCTTTTATAAAGCACTACCATTTCGATTTGCACTTCTGTTTTTAAAGCAGCCTTGTTACTTTTTCTCAGTTACAACTCTTTATCCTCCTGGAACTGATTTGTCCTCTCTGATTCTGCTACTATCAGAAATGAATTTCCTGCAAATCATTTGTGGCCTTTAATTATCTCTCAGTTAATATACTTTCTTACACAGGGAGCTCACCTAGCTTACCCAAACCAGTCTGCGGGGAACAGAAAGTCCTCTTTGTATAACCTGCAATCCCTTGGGGCTCTGCAGGCAGGAGGTGCATTAGCGGTGCTGGGGAGAGGGCTCTCTCACACAGAGGCATGGGAACTTGCAGCAGCAGCACAACTGCTACCTACCTCACCCTGCTCTGACCTTCCTAGTTGGAAGCATCTCCATGTGCTGTCACCCATCATCACCACAGATATTTTGATAGCCTGTACCTAACATTCTGGTCTAAAATCGCAGAGGGCAAGGTAAATGAGTAGTTAGGTTTATCCAACTGATTGTTTAGCTAAAGAATTTATTCACTGGAGATGCTGTGATCTAAAGACTCTTTTCATCTTGTTCTTTCCCATGAGCTGAATTTTAACACTATACTTGGGGGGGATTAAGTCTATTTAATAACTGACGTACTATTGGGTGGTTCTGGAATAGGCTATACAAGGAGAGGCCATGTGCAATTATAGAAGGTTGCCTTGTTGAAGGATTATTTTTCTTCCCTGTAGTTCTAATCTGGAAAGCATTACCTGTATTTTCTTCTTATGCATTTTCCCATTAACTATTTGAAAAGGTAATAATTTCCCAAACCAATAAAATGTTAATTTTATAGACATTACTAATACGAAGATATCAAATGATAAAGCAGTGCTTGTCAGGATGATTAAATGTATTTTGGTACTTCTGATGCTACTGTGTACATTATGGCAGCTAAAGCTAAGGCAGCTACATGACTATGAAAACAGTAAGTTGATTTGCAATTTGCAAATGCTTTATCTGTAGTAGCATAGTATCTTATGTCATGAAAACTACACATTTCATACTGTGAACATGGTGACAAACTTCACATTGCCATCAGTCATGTTACAAGTTTCATCTCCCAAGAAGTAAAGAATTAAGGCAAGAAGCAAGATACTTGAAAAGTCAATAAAAATTCAGACATTACAAATCAATCAATAATATCTTCAAAATTTTTTGCTATGACCTTAGTTACTTGTTTAAGCATAAACAAGATAATCGGCAACGTTTCCTGTCTAGAAATAGGATCATTGCCAATTAACTTAGGACTTAATTATCTCTCTAAGGTACTGAACTTTCGATGTATCTCAGACTGTCTTAACATTATTATTAGTTATTGCAGGGACTGTAGTACATTCTTGATTTATTATTATTGTATAACTATTAAATTTACACTTATGACGCTATTAAAAAACAAAGCCTTCGATATTACATTAAAGTTAATGCCACATAAAGGACAGAAGTATTAAATAAAAGCAAAATGAAACAGACAATATAAGTTTACATTGGAAACCCACTGGTCCAGCTTCTGTTCTTTGCTGGGAGGCATCAGCATAAGAGTTTATACGTTTAGGGGTATTAATTTTCCATTGCCCAGATATAATTGCTCTTTATTTCTGGTCGTGAGTTATTGGATTTGCCAGCCCTTTGGCATCTTAGAGAAGTTATGGTATAGCACTGTAATGTAATCCCTGTCTTCTTCTGAAGATCTTTCTTGTTTGTCTCCAGTAACAAAACACGGACAACTTTGATTATTTTTTTTTTGTTGTTGTTCTTTTCTCTCATGATATCCTGGCAATTTCTTTTTTTGGATACCACAATGACCCAGTTTTCTTCTTCTGCTTCTCCTTCTGTTTTAATAACTACAAGCTGAATTTTTCCAAGGCTGTGAAGAATTTGTTCTGTGTTTGCCAGGAATAAACAGTCCAGCGGAACAAGTGTTCTGTCTGCTGTACAGAGGAGTGAAGAGAGGAAAACTTGGATCGGTGCAGACATTTAAAGCTGTTCCTGTGCTCAAAGTGAATGTTAACGTTGGTTGTTTGGCGGCATATGATAAATGTCTCTAGAACACTGAGTGTCTGGAAATAAACCTACACTGTAAGTAATATGCAAGTGGAGTTATCTCCATGCGAGCTGGCAATAACACCACCAGCACGCATCTTTTGTAAATGGATATTTTGTCTTTTTTATGACCCTAAAAGAGTCACTGCAAAAGTATTTCAATCTTTTATTTCAGAAATGCTGTCACCTTGTCTATAAGTCAAATCCTTTTTGGGTGCTTTCATGCACTGTTTCCACCAGGTAGAACAGTACAATCTAGTCTTCACCTTTGGCTTTACCACAGTTTTAGCCGGCATCTGCGCTTTGGCTTCTTTACCATTTTATGACTGAACTGGACAAATGCGGCTAGGAAAGTCAATGTACCTTTTGGCACTGATTATATTTACAGCAAGAGTGGGTTAACAGCAATATTTTATTTCATGAAAGAATCATTTCAGCTTTAAGAAAAACTCATAGCTCCCATGTGTATTATCTTGCGGTTTTGGGTTTGTTTGGGGTTTTTTTGTTTGTTTGCTATGTCCAAACTTAGGAAGCAAAACAATCTGGTATCTGCTTCAAATCTGGCAACCTAAACATAGGTGGATTTAGGATTTGCAGGGCTTGTATTGAGAAAGAAACACACTCACAGAGAACCCTTTGACAGGATTAAACCCACTCCTTTGCAGTGTCTGAAGATCAGGAGCTTCCTTGCCCAAAACATTCACTGGTACCTGTTTTGTGACCGACTTACTAATGATATATTCATGTCCATGGTGGTGTCTCCACAAGCTAAACTAAAACTTCTGCACCTCTCCATCCACTGGTCCTAGGCTGAGACTACAGTTAAGATCTCCAACTCTACAGCCTCTCTGACAGGTGCTATATACAGCCAGTACATCCCACACCTTTTCCTATAACTCTTGTCTAGTCTGGTCATGTATGAGCTTCGTGGATCTAAGAATAAGTGGCATACAATAAATGGGGTGTCTATCCCAGGAAGTGATTTGGCAGGCTGTGTCAAATATACCAGGTGAGCTATTGTTTATAAAAAGGCTAAATGAATCCAAAATGAGACAATTTTGTTTATAAAGAAGAAATAGCCATACTGGCAGTGTCCTTTCAGGAAGTGAGCCAGGAATAACTGTGGAATAAGGCCCCATGAGGGCTCAATACTTTCTGTTGTCTCATGGGCTTTTTCCTTGTGAAAAAAATAACACAAACCCTCCATACTACGCAGAGATGTATCCTTGATTATTTCAGCATATATATATATTTCTTTTTTTTCTCAGTTGCTTTTGGACTCACTATTAAACATTGTTTCACAATACACCTTGATGTTATTCAAATATATTGAGCACATTTTCTAAAGGGGCCACATTGTTGTTTCTTTGCAGGAAAAAAAGAAGTAATGAGGAATCCTTTTCTATTTTTCTTTCTAGATGGAGTCCTAGCTCCCCTCCATGCATATATGGTTGATTAAAGTAATGTCTCCACAGGAAAAATGGGTCACTTCTTGCATACTCGTCTGCCTTAGATTGTGTGCTCAATCTTGCTAGAAGAAAGATGTCTGGGAGGACACTGAGGAGAACTCATGGTACTCATGTAGCATTCATTTCTTTAGTATTATGTCTCATGCTCTGATACCTTTCTTCTGGGTCCTTCATCCCTTCCTCACCATTCTTTATTTCCTAGGGTAAAACCAAACCTAACTCTGGGATAACTGACCATTATTAATGCCAAGGATAACATCAGCCTCCGTTCTGGCCATCTGTGATTCAGTTGCTGCATTGCCTCTGCGTGGCCTTTAAGCTGAGCAGAGAAGCAAGCAGCTTCTGCAGTGCGCTCCTCTGTGTTGGCTTGTCAGTGGCTTCCGATGTGCAGGGAGAAAATGATGATGTTATTGCTATTGCTGGGTAGTGCAGAGGTACTAATATCTCCACAGGCATTAAGGAATTGAGTTATGCCCGGGCATTTGCTAGTTATGTACTAGCTCACAGTCACGCAAAGAGGCCATTCAGAGATGGAATAGAGCACATCTACTCTGCCTCCCTTTCCTGTGATTTAAAGGACACTCCTAATCATGACTTTATTATGCCTGCCATGCACTGCTTGTACTTCTTAAAGGGACTTGACTGAGAGTACTGACATTTCTTAATGATATTTTGATCATTTTCCTGCAGATTATACTGTTAGGAAATGTGCCATGAAGAGTAGAGGAAGGAATGGAGAATTTCACTTTCAGCCAGTCTTAGATGAGTAAATTTTGCCACAGTCCTGAGTCCTCAGGTCTTCTTAAGATGTGTTTAAGATACTAGGGCCCATACTTTAAATTTCTCCTGAATTTAAATATAAGGTTTGAATTAGATGCTTGAATATTTAACAGTTTTTGTAATAGATTGTCACTATGCTGCTTTTGTAGTCTCCAGCTCACCAAGTCCTCATAGCCTCACAAGCAAAAGTAACATCACCATTGCTGTTGCTTAGGAGCAATTACTGTACTGAGTACAGCAGCACAGTTAGGAGATTAACCCCCCCATGCTGAGTGAGGAAGGAGGCAGCCTGTGATGGGAGGTCAGGCTGGTGGCAATTAATGGTCTTTTCATCATACTCAAGTATTTTGTTCTGTGCTGGTGGCTTAGGCAAGAGAGATTAAACTTTTGTAAGATAAAATACAAGGGAAGCAGAAGAAAAGGGGAGGAAAAATATGCAATGTGTGACACATTGCAATGATGTAGTTATCTTGGCAGTTCATGAATGACACAGCAAATCCCAGACAATAAAAACAATGTTAATTATGTGGGCTGTGATACAAACTCCCCATGTTCCGCCTACCTAGATCAGAGGATCTATCATCAGTAATTGTCATGGAGAGAAGCCACTGTTAAAAACAATCCAGCATCAACGGCAGGTGGGATTGGAGCTTGCAGCTCTTTTTGAAGGCTCGCTTTATTTGTATTTTGCTCCATGATGTCTGGCACTGTGCATGGACCAGAATCTGGGTGTGTTTTCACAGTTTTACCACCTTCCCTACCCAGCAGTCTTTAATCCTGCTGCAAAGAGTCTTTCCATCTGGAAGGGAGAGATTCCCATCGACAGAAATTACTTTGCAAATTGGAGGGCAACAGCTAAGAGGATTCCTTATCAATAACACATACTGGATGTTAGCAAAACTATGAGCCTATCTGAAATACATCAAGATAATATTTTTGAAAACCTCTTTCAGCATCACCCTGAGACTGGGATTTTATTGTTAACTTCATAAAATAGTTTTTTTCTTTCATGATGTGATTTACAGGACAGGCCACACAAATTCACCAGGCTTTTGGTGGCAGCTCGCATGGCTGAGTTTTCTTTGCTTCCAGCCCTAGAGTAATCAGGCCAAATACAATTAGATATGTTGATCCATAATGCAGATCTGCTTCTAATTATGCTATTACAATATGAAATAGTTGGCTTCATCTGATAAATTCTTAAAAGAAGCAGCAACAACTTAAACCTTGGCATTCGAGTTCTAGTTCCAGATGCTTGTATAGAACTATCCAGCCCAGGCAATCTCAGCAAAGTTAGGTCCATTTAATAACAGACATTTAATTCAGCCATTTTGTTGTTGGTCTTTCCTTCCATAAGCAAATACTAAAGCTCTCTGCATCTTCCATGAGCATGCTCTTGTACAGCTCAATTCTAAACTATAAACCACAGAAAGCTGTAGCCAATTGCAAATCCTGAGGAGCAGGTAGAAAATACAAAATATCACTTCTGGAATTCCTAACTGCTAACATAAGCATATCATAACCTGCAATTGCTATTTCCCTAGTTAACGTGCCTCTTGCCATTGTCAAGTAGTAGTTTAGCCTTTCCGCTTCATAATTCTTCAGTCAAGCAGACCACACACTCACAAATTGAGGTTATCTGAAGCAAATATTGTTCCTTTTTTCCCTCTTTAAAATCTCTAAAGATTTTAGACACATGTAAAGCAGAGCTTAGCAGAATACATACCATTATCGGTGACTAGAGCCAAGCAATCAATCTTAGAATCATCCCTGGAGTGCACTAGCATTTCCTTGCACATGGGTGCTTTCAGAAAGCAAGTAAATTACCTGTTTAGAGAGATTAAGTGAGTTGCTGTACTAACCTGCAAACTATAATTTAAGAAGTCAAAAGGCTTTCTCTCCTCACCCCCTTCCATAGAAATTAACAACTCCAGTGGCATAATGTTTTTCTGTGCTGCTGCTCTCTCTACAGTAAAATATACTTTATTACTATTTGGAGGCTTTATCCCTTTATGACAACCAGTATCAAGAGTAATATTACACCAATAACTTGGTTTGCTAAGTATTAATACAAGGGAAATTATGCTAAGAGCACTGTGTGAGTTTAATTGCAATTCACACTTTAATATTTTGATGCAGCTGTAAAAATGTGAAATGAGAAACATTACAATTCTATTAGATACTAATAAATTGTGTTGTGGAGTAGGATATGAGCTGTACTTGCCATAATGAAGCACATTTTACTTCCCATCTCTCTGTTTTGATCTTCCATGTGTATGAATTTGTAGAAAGGTTCAGCAAAGGTGCTACAGAACAAGTATGAAATGAATGCAGGGCTATATATATATTTATTTCAAATAATCAGAAATAAAGTGGAAATCATGTAAATCAACTTGCTCATGAAGTGTTTATGTCAAACACTTCATTTTCTTTATGTAAAATATGAGGTTGTTTAGAATGAATCCCATTATGTTTAATTTTTTTTTTTTTTTTTTCAAGGCTTAAGCTTTTCAGGTTTGGATGAAGAAGAAATAAAATAGGCATTCTGAGGTTCCTCTCTCTTGGTGGTGTTTCTTTTTTTTTCTGACGACAATTGTTTTCAACTGTTATACTGTTTGTTTTCCTGTTTCTATTAATAAATAAGAGATGCACAATGGCAGCAATGCTTCCATGAGCCATATTTTGCTGGCCTGTGCAATTAGTCTTTTTGCATTTCTCTGGGTAACTGTGATGGTTTGGGAGTTCCCTGCCCTCCCCTCACTTTGTGAAATCACCCAGACTAGACTCAGCCGCCTGGAAGTTAAGGACTGAAGCTCTATTTACAGCTTAGCACAATATACAAGCAGATATACACACAATATACAGAACCATACAAGTTAAAGGTAATACAGAAACACAGTTCCCCTCCCAGAAATCAGAGTCCCCAGGAGGGGCTCCCAACCACCCTTCCACCTTCTCCCCACCCCTATACCTTACCCCAGGGTTTGGCTTACGTGCAAGGTGAGTTTGGAGGATCGGCCAGGGGGCTTAGAAGGAAAGTGGTTATTTAGATTACTCTGCAGAGAGGAAAAAAGCCAGAAGCTAGACAGCCCAAGAATGTCTGCAGGTCCAAGTGACGACTGACGTATCTACGTTTTGTATTCTTATTCTTATACATCTCAAGAAGCCTATGAGTGAAGTAGACATCACCATTGTTTGTTTTCCACAACTTATAGTATAAATTTCTCCTTTAAAATATTCCAATTAGCCTCAAACCAGCACAGTAACCACTTGCTGAAGGCAAAATGCATATTTGGCCCTGGACTAGTACCTTCAGCAAACATACATATATCTGAGACTGGCCTGTAAGAGCCTTCAGAAGGACAATGCAATCCATGGTGCAAACAGCACAAAATTACACGTCACATGTTTGACTTGTTGAAACCCTGGTGGCGTTTCCAGGTACCTCTTTTTTTGTTCTTACTATTTTGCAGTGTGCTGGATCAGTTGTCACAAAACACACTAGTTGTAATGTTCAGCTCTTTGAGAATATAGCCCCGATCAAGAATTCTTATGCTGGATACTGCAGGTAGATACAAAAAAATATGGTCCCAAATTTGCAATCTTTCAATTAAGGCAAGTAAATGATTGAAGAAGGTAGTCTGCACTGAAAGATCCCCAAGTTTCATACCTTGTGTGTTCTCAAGTAACTCGTGTGTGTTCGAAACATAAATCCTGTGGAGTTTCCTGTTATCAGCGTCAACTGAAAGGAGACTGAGCTAAGAGTTTAGTCTTAGAATCTGACATCCAGACTAAAATACACAGAACTATGAGGCTTCAGGCAAATCGCTCAAGCTCTTGGCTTCTGTGTCAGTATCTGGGAAGCAGAAAAAGAAATGCCCTTCTCCCTTCCCAATATATTTTTCTTATTAAATAAGACTGTTACTTGTGTCCATTTCCCCCTTATTCTACTTTTAAAGAAATACATATAGAGGTTGGAATGACCCAGCTTCTGTGCCACGGATACAGAGGGAGTGTAGTCTCCTCTAGCAACACTTTTCTTAATTTACCAGCAACAAGGACAATGTTAGCCACAAAATATTTTGGCATCTGTGCTTTGGTGTCATACGACTAACAGCAATACAGGACTTCATAGAAGAGTGGATAAAGACCCATCTTATGTCCTGAGGGACAACAGCAGAGCACCACTCAAACAGGTAGGCTGACCACCTACATGTAGCTATTTTAAATAGTAGTTTACTGTGATTTTTCCTTTGAATGGGTGTGAATTGTTGTGTGCAGGTAAGGAATAATGCAAGATTGCAATTTAATTCTTCTTCTTCTTTACAAAGTAGAAATTCAGAGTGGAATCAAGGCTTGTAATAGCAACACATCTCTTTTTTTATGGCTTGATTCTCAGAGATCAGTGTAGTTTTCCACTGGTCTCAGTGGCTATTTTGGGGCATAAGAACATCCTCCCCTTGTAACCCACCATAGCTTCTAATGCTTTGCCTTTCTCCCTTCCATTCCTTCTGCCTCTCCTGATCTGGGTAATTTGTTGTGTCTGGTTCTCTGCCTTCTGCCTGCACCCTCCACTAAGCACAGCCAACTGCACACTTTTCTCATTCCTGAATCTAAACCCATCCATGTGTCTTGAATGAGCAACTTATACAAGGATCTTCTCAATTAAAATGTTCACAGAATCATTAAACTAATGGTGGAAACTTCAGTAGAAATAATGCTGTAATGAGACAAGCTTTCATCATCTTGTGGAGGAAAACATATTTCACTTGGTTCAGATAAATTATATGCCCCTACATATTATGATCAATATTTTAGCAAGATTTAGCATTTAACTATGTCATTTTTGAGTAATGAATAATCATGTTGAGAGTATGAAAAATGAGTAATGACAGATATCACTGGACTGGTACATTTTCTACTTCTCAAAATGATGTTTAAATTTTTACAAAACTGTTGTACGAAGAATTCAATGACTCAAACTTGTTTTTCCTAATAGGTATCTATCATTTAATACTGTGACTGCTCTCAAAGAACAGGTTAGCATAAGTAATTCTAAATTACATTCAAATAGTTCTGTATTTTTAGGGAGGAAAATGGAACCCAGTCATCAGGAAATGCATGTGATGAAACTGGATTTCAGAAGTAGGAGGCCTGAGCCAACCACTGAACTTGCTTTCTCATGTTGCATAATGACAGCAGTACTTAGTCACTCATGGCGACTTCATGGCTTTGCTGTTACAGGAAATGAAAGGTGTAAAGCACTTTTATCAGATATAATATCTAAAATAAATAATGATTTTTAAATAACATACAGAAAACCACAGTAGCTTTCTTAACCTAGACATGGTCTAACTTGTTGGATTATTTGCCTCAGTATCACATTTATTTTGTGTACAGCCTTCCCAGTGGCTCATGACCTGATTTTTAAAGTGCTTATGCTTGAAAGTGTGTTTTTAAAAACACAAACCAGGACCAAAGGAAATGTTTTGATTTTCCTCTAAAAATGCCAATGTGATTTGGAGCACCTACTTAAGAAAATCTTTGCCTCTTCTGAGGCCTGTGAAATGAACCATGAGTAAATATGTGCAGGTCTTAGAGCAGGAAGCCTTTGCCACTGTAATCCAAAAAGAAATATGTCTATGCACAGGGTACTAATTTTTTTCCCCAGTCATAGAACTGGTCACTTGATTACATTGATCTGTGGTTGACTTTTTTCCTTCCAACTAGAGATCTGTCATGCAGTTTTTAGGTTGCAATTGGGTTGATAGATACAATTCTATATTTTCAATACCCTTAGGATGCAGTTGGCTATTCTGATGTTGATCAGTTTTTTTCATGATGTCTAGCAGGTGCCTAAAACTAATCTGCAAGTATGACCAGTGACAGCTGGATTTAGTGGTGGAGTATTGTAGCTCTTGGAAGGGGCTGCAGAGTGGGGTGGTGGAGTTGCCATCCCTGGAGGTGTTCAAGAAAAGACTGGATGGAGCACATAGTGCCATGGTCTAGTTGATTGGATAGGGCTGGGTGATAGGTTGGACTGGATGATCTTGGTGGTCTCTTCCAACCTGGTTGATTCTATGATTCCTTGGAGAGAGAGAGAGAAAAAAAAAAAGGTATTCCTGAGTGCACCATATTTCAGTTACATTAAAAATATTCATCGTGGTCCTCAACTTGTTACCTTTTTTTTTTTTTTTTCCCTTTAAAAAAGGTCAAGCAGCTCCTTGCAGAGGTTGGCACTGGTATCTCTAACAAGCACTGTTTGGTTTTAGTCACCTATAACAGACAAAGAGGTTTCTATTCCTAACACAGTGGACAAAGGGCTTTTCAGGTGTCTCTTTAGCATAGTTGGCAGTTAAGTTTCCTTTCAATATTTGATTATTTTAGCACAGTCCAGATAAATTTCCAATGTTTCTGTCATTATGTGAAAGAATAATGTCAAGAAGATCAACTATAATCTTCTCATTATATTTACATAAATAGTATTCTGCTTTTAAACTGCTTGCCAAGTGTGGCTTTTTCACTCAAAGCGAAATTCTCTCTTTGTCAATATCAGTGTTTTCCTTAGGGATGAAACCCCCAATAATCCATACTATTTAATAGGAGAATTCACATTAATACTATCACAAGGATGATGATTACTGACTCGTGTAGGACTAGTTTTCCATAATGACAGAAAGGCATTCTAAAATGTATTTTCATAAATTAGGTCATTTAAATCAGTTCAATATGTAAGTCACAGTAGCAAATTTTTCACTTGGCAGCTTTTCATTATGTAGCTTGGATTTATTCTGATTCAAGAATGAATGTTCAAGTCTTCACTTTGTTCCTCAAAACTTCATTTTCAGTACATGTGGTGACATCACTGGTAAGGCCACACCTTGAGTACTGTGTTCATTTCTGGGCCCTTCAATCCAAGAGACATGTTGAGGTACTGGAACGTGTCCAGAGAAGGACAACGAAGCTGGTGAGGGACTGGAGCACAGCCCTGTGAGGAGAGGCTGAGGGAGCTGGGGGTGTGCAGTCTGGAGAAGATGAGGCTCAGGGCAGACCCCATTGCTGTCTACAACTACCTGAAAGGAGGTCGTAGCCAGGTGGGGGCTGGTCTCTTCTCCCAGGTACCCAGCAACAGAACGAGGGGACACAGTCTCAAGTTGTGCCAGGAGAAGTATAGGCTGGATATTAGGAGGAAGTTCTTGACAGAGAGAGTGATTGGTATTGGAATGGGCTGCCCAGGTAGGTGGTGGAGTCGCCATCCCTGGAGGTGTTGAAGAAAAGCCTGGATGGGGCACTTAGTGCCATGGTCTAGTTGATTGGCTAGGGCTGGGCAGTAGGTTGGACTGGGTGATCCTGGAGGTCTCTTCCAAGCTGATTGATTCTATGATCACAAAATGTTGCTGTATAATTTGGTCCACCTGCTTCCTCTGGCTGTGGAGGTAACTTCAAGAGGCACAATCACTGTAAACATTAGAATTATGAGTAAAACAGGTAAATAATGAGGCAGCAATTTTTCATTTGGGATAAGGGGGAGGGGGGGAAGTGGGAGCAGAATCACACCCCATGCACAATGATGGGAATAAATGGAGCTTATAGTACTTGCTTTCGGAAATAGCTTTTAAGAGCATAAGTCATTTAACCACTTTTAAAGACTTTACTCTGTGGTGCCTCAGTGCTAGAGCTGTACAAACACATGGTAAAAGACAGTCCATGCCCCAGTGAGCTTAATAGCCCTCCCTGTTTCCCCCCGGCAATGCCATTATGTTCCAACCCTCTTCTCTTGTGCAGGATGAAGGCCTCTGCCTCCTCCTCCTGATTATTTTAACAGACCTCCAGTTAGCACACAGAGCGAACCCTCTAGACTTTGCCGTCAGCACTACAATACTTTCAAAGCTCACCTGGCAGGTTTCCCAGAAAAGCAAGACATGGTCGTTTAAGCTGGTTGCCAGGAAAAAGGCTGAATAATGCTCATTCTAGCTATTTGTTTGGGATACTGGTTCTCACTTTATGAAATAAATATGCCAGACATTCATTTCTTGAATGAAAAGAAATTGCTGCAATGGTCTTGCACTGTTCTCAACAGAACCTTTCCAAGGCCTCTCGAAGGCCTTTCATGGACCATCTCAGATGCTCTAATCCCTAACGCAATTTCTGTATGGAGTATCAGTTTCACCAGAGCTCAGATGGAGTTCATTGTCTTGTAGGTGGGCCTGAATATCTTTTCCTCAAGTCAGAACTGGCTTTTGTTTCTTGTATAAAAGCTGAGGGATGGGTGCGTGAACACCCAAACCCACTAACACTCATGGAGTGCTCTGTGCTTGCAAAGAATGGATGTGTGGGCTGGCACTCCAAAGTTATATTCTACATCACAGTGTTTGTTATGTCATAGCATACTAGGATGCAGTAAATTTATAGGATCCATGCAATAATGGCTGAAGTGTCTGGATGACTGTCTGTGTCTGCCCACAGGAAGGAGACACTTCCATTTTTTTCACAATGCAGCCAGGAAGAAGTCTATTGGCCTCCCCATGCACCAGTAACCTCTTAATTGTGTACATGGAATGCTTTGTGTATATGGATGGTATTTGTGGACTTTAATGCTTCACATTCATCATAAAATTTCTTCAGTATTGGACATCTAGACAAATAGTCATCTGTTTCTGGGATTATGTTGCTTGATTATAGTTAATCCTGAATAGCTGTAAGATCTGCTCTTACATATTTGTAATAGATACCATGTTCTAATATTAGTAGAAGACAGGAAAGACTGCCTTCTAACATAGGGGTGACCAGAGAATTGAGATTGAAAGGAAGAACATAACAGAGCTATTTTATCAGAATAACAGAAGAAAGGGAGGAAAGAGAAAGGGAGGGAGAGATCAACTTTTCTTGTCTGATATTCCACCTCTGTGCTAATCCTATCTGCCATATATTATTCTTTTTGTTTCCTCCATAAAAAGGATGCTTTGCCTAGTCTTATATTTCTGCAAAATGCATTAGAGAAAGTCATCATAAAAATCACTGAAGACAAGACAGTACTTCGGCAGCTTATATATAGGCATCGTTGCTGTAAAGTGCTTCTGTCTTTTGAATGCAACATGGTAGAAAGAAGGAAACTTGATGTGAAAAGCCTTTTTACCACACTTCTGCACTTCAATTTTCTCATTGTATTTGTGTTTCAAAGTTGGTACAGTGGCTTTGGTTTACGCTGTGCATTAGCTTTGGTTCCACTCATAAGGAACATATGGTCATGCAATTGGTTAAAAAGCTACTACAGGGATTGCTTCTGTGTGCCAGGCTAGGAGAGGGTAAGAGCCACGCTAAGGCTGTAAGCAATTGCTTTGGTTAAAGGAAAGGATTGCAACAGATGGTCTCCTCTTTAGCTTCTCACTTTAGCCCATCATTTGCAATCAGTTGGTAAGCATAAAATAAGATGTTGTTCCTTAAATTTTAGAAGAAGATAGTCAGCTGCTTTAAAACCTGAAAAACAAAATATTGTCATAAACATAAAAACAAAAAAAAACAAAAAAAAAAAAAACAAAAAAGAAATGAAGAAAAGAAAAGGCAGCAGGTGGATGAGAAGGATCAAATTGTGATGATCCTAATGAAATTTTAAATTTTGGTTGGTTGATTTTGTTTGTTTTCCCCCATGGAACACTTGTACTTTTGATTGCTGGTGCTCTCCAAATTCCTAGTTGTGTGACCCCCCACCCCCCGCTTTTGCTTTCTGCAATCCATTCATATCTGTTTTCCAGCAGATCTTTTTTGCTACTTGTTTCTGAAAAGTGACTTTCTCATAGCTTTTGAATATAGTTTTTGGAAGTTTAGACTACTCTGGCAGTGTTTTAAGAGTTGCCTGGCTAATGTGCAGTGTGACAGTAATAAATAGAAAGCTCATTATTATTGCTTTTTCTCCCCTTAATTATTTTGTGAAGCTGTGCCTTGGCCAGGTAGGGTCACACAGTGTCACAATCTAAGCACTGCAATACTTCTAATGTGATTGCTGGGTTATGTGTGCATCACTTAAAAGCATTAGTTTGCAGCATGTTTTAGGGAGGAGTTTCTCATCACCTGAAAGGCATTCCTGGAGCTTTTGCTGACATGTGGACAACATATGGAGAGGTACCAAAAGAGGGAGCTGAAACCCCCTATGACCAATCCACATCTGACTATCATGGGACCTTACAGCATCCCCTGTGCACCTTATATGAGCAAAACATGCTGAAACTTAGTATATCCTTGCAGCTAGCTGTGGACGTATCTTTAAAAATTGTATGTAAGGACTTTCCATTATGAACTCTAGTGTAATTAAAATATCCAAACATGATGTTTCCTAAAGGAGTCTAAAAAATTTACTGAAGGAAGGATTATTCATGAGGATGGGAAAACACTCTCCCTTCCCACAGGAAGAAAAAAAAATCAATACATTGCAGAAGTGATTATTGTATTAAATTATTACTGTTTGGTAAAATAGGAGTAACAGCACTAATAAGAGAATAGCTCTGCACAGTTAAATAAATCACTCAGGCAGCACAAAGATGATAATTACAATTAAGATGGCAGAAAAATAAAGATTACCTTGCATATGCACTTGAAACTCAGTAGTAATATACTTTCACTAACTAAAATTCTTATGTACTTCCAAACAGGAAATATACCCACAGCAGCAGCACATGATGGGTTCCTACTTTATGTATGCACATATCAATGTTGATATAGCTGCTTTAGGATACCTAAGATTTATGCACTCGTGGCAATGGCCTGTTCTCATGGAATTGGGCTAAATGTTCTTGTGCTGCTTTCAAGCAGATGCTAATGTTAACTCAATTTTCAATGTATTAATGTAATCTGTGTGCTTTATCTAAGGTGTCGTAAGTTTGTTCTCTATACATGTTTAGTGCGGTGTGAATGAGACATAGAAAGAAAAATCAATCATTGCTTCACAGAGAAATATGAACTCTGTTAGCTTCATTTTTCACACTGTGAAAATGACTTGACCTTCCTTTCCTCAGAAATCCAAATATCTCCAATCTGTATTCAACAGCATAGCTGGGCACAAATTTTCCATTAATGTTCTCTGGATAGAAAACCGTGATTTCATTCTTGTTGTTTTGTGGAAAAATAGGGTTTTCTTTGGATCGAATTGAGTATTCTCAGCAGAAAAGGTTTCTGTACTGTCTCACAAGGGTTGCAGCTCAGTTACTTTTTGCCTCTGGAGTTGTGGACCACTGACCTCAGTCTCTCTTGTCCGACCTATCGTGGTCACAGCCCTGCCACTCCTCCTTCAGGAACAGGGACAACAGGGCAGCTTGTGGAAGCTGCAGCCTGGCTGCTAAGCCCTGCCTTTGGAGCAGGGTATTGAACAGCTCCTCATTACTACTCCCCCACATCTTCCTCACTGCCTTTGTATTTCCCTTTGCATATAGAACACATGTGCACAAGACCTTTGTGTAAGGAGGGTAGCATGTGGTGTATGTAGAGAAAGGATGAGGCTAGAGTGGCCCTTCCCAGCTTCTGTACCCTGCTGTTTGTTGTGGAGCAGGTGGAATGTCCAACCATTTTGGTGCAACCTCAGCATTTTTCTTGGTTATACAGTGCTTCCAGCCTTGCTCTTCTACCCACATCTGCTCAGTCTCAGCCACAGCAGATGAAGCTGCCACCCAAGGGGGAATGATATTTGTGTCTTCATCAGAAATGTGTTCTGGTAGGATTCCTCCTCTTCTAACCCTAAATGGGGACCATGACCAATGCCACCCACCAGGAGCCTCTTGCCATAAAGCTGGCTCTGGCCTTGCAGAGCTGGGTGGGTGGGGAAGTGCTGGCTAGTAACAGGTCAGGGGTGGGTGAAATGGCAACAAGGCTTGTAGCCTGCAGCTCTGTTGGTGAAATGGTACACCATTCAATGATGAGGCAGCATCTCCCTTTGTAGCAGACTGCAGGGCCAGGACATAGTGAAGAGGGACAGGAGATGTGGCTGATCTTATCAGTGTCCTGAGCTGTTGCAGGTGCTAAGAACCACGGTTGTATTTTCCACTGTAACTATAAAAGAGGTCACATCGAGGGCAGTTGAACTTTCTGTTCCTGGCAGTTTGAGTAAATGAAGCTTTCACTATTTGAAGCTGGGACATCCTCAAGCTTGCACTTGCCCCTGAGCTGGCAGTTTGCAGAGGCTGTTTGTCCCTTACTGCCAGCCATGAACCATGCGTTGCAGGAGCACCCTGACACACTTCCTGCAGCCCTTTGCTCCTGCAGCCCAAAGCTGTGGCAAGCAGGCAGTGAGCTCAGCCAGCCTTTGCCCTGGCTGCTCTGCATTGAGGTCATGTGGGGCAAAGTGTGGCCACCAACAGTGCTGTGTTTCTTATCTCTGGGGAGAGAGGTGGTGAAAGAATCCTCCCATCAGTCCCCACAACAGTAAATGTGTCCGGTACTGGGTTCCAATGGAACCTTGCCTGGGTGTCTGCAGAGGTGACAAAAGTATCTTTGAATGGTTTGAAAATGGCATAAAGCTGGTTCATGCACAAACTTTCTTGTGCAGCTGGGAATGTGAGGTGTCTGAGGAGGAGCTTCAGGTGCCAAACGTAACNGGGGATTGTCTCTACTGCTGCCCTTCCCGGGGACAGCAGGTTTGCTAGTGAATGCAGGAAGTCATGTCCCTTATTGTTGCTGGAAGAGGCTTTGAAAGCCTTTTCAGGAATGAGTTTGTGCAGCTTTTGCTAATTTCTGAAGAACTGAAAATGGCTTACTTTTTAAAAAGTGAAGGCACTAATACCTGGGAAGTGGTTTTGGCTTCTGTTAGGTAAGAGTAACTGGGCTTGCAGACCCTTCTGGTGCAGGGAGGCCAGCTGGCACCAGACTCCTTTCCAAAAGCAGGAGCAGAACTGCCACCTCCCGCAAGTCCTAGTGCAGAATACTTTTAGTAAGTCATTACGCTGTTTAATGTTTTAAGCTCAGGGTAACCAAAATAGGTGAGTTATGGAATGTGATTAGGTGACAAAGGAGGCTTTTAATTTTATGAATTTTTATCAATTTTTAGTAATTAAAAAAAAGAAACAAACTCTTCTGTTTCTGAAAAAAAAAAAACATTCTGACAACATGACCCTACCTCCTATGTTGGTGCAAAGTATTGGCCACAAATCAGGATTTTGAATGGGACTTTGTAAACCAACAAGGACACTAAAATAAAAAAAAAACAGGAGAGGAGGGGCTTGACTCATGGTATTTTAAAGCTTGAGGCCCAGAGCAGAAACAGAGATTGCTGGAAAGGAAATGCTGCATGCACCTGTTTGCCCACAGCGGGGAGAGCAGCAGTGTTTTGGGGTTTGCTGGGTGCAAGCGCAGGCTGTCAGTGACACAGCCTTGCCTGAGTTCCCTCCCTTTTGGGGGGCCCACAAGACACAATGCAAATGCCAATCTTGGGGTGAAACTCGAGCTCAGATGAAGTCTGTCACATTTCACTTCCACTGATAACAGTTCCACAGCTTTTTATCTGTTAGATTTTTAACCCAATAGCACTTGTAAAAGAATTGTGTACTCCTTAGGAGGGCAAAAATCGTGGATTACATTAGCTGCACTGTCACTGATCTACTTGTAAGTGTGGATTTGTCTCTTAGTTCTGAGGAAGTCCATGACCATGCTTCTGTTAGAGGGTTCACCGCAGGCTGGTCTCTGTGGTGGCACAGCTGGCCTCTTTAACCTGCTGTCTGAGCCTCCTGGGGCTGAGGTGCATGGGTAGGATTGTTTAAAACGGTGCTAATGCCAAGTCCCTAAGACTTGCTGGCGCGGAGGGAAGTTCTGGGTGTGACTGGTTCTGTGGAAAATGTGGGTAAAAATTAACTTTGCTGTGTTCACTCAGTATGTGTATTTGGAATGTTTCTATCTATAAAGTGGAATTGGAAAATCGTAAGATGCTAAGAAGGCAGTTGGATACAAAAGCATGCAGACAGGGTGCACAAACCCGGGTAGAAAATAATTAAATTTAGAGGATGGAGTGCACAGTGGCCCCCTTTGCCCTTATGTAGGGAGCAGCCTGGAATTGGTGCCCATCTCCCCCTGGGGTCGGGGGGGGAGCAGTAGGATGGTCTCTGCAGCAGTGCCTGAGGATGACTGAAGCCTGCAGGTGATCTGTGCTACTTGCCAGTCTTCATGAATCAGGCAGGCAGGGCTGCCAGCCCAACTGGTGAGCAGACGCTGCCCAGTTAAGGCAAAACCCCCGGAGTGCTCGGGAGGACCTTTTTTTTCAGTCTTCTCCCTTGCCCAGGGGGCCTGTGCTGTCCTCTGCCCCCTTCCCCTGCATCGTGCATCCCCCAAACCCGCAGCCTTGCCAATGCCATGTCTATACCATTGCTCGTGTCAGTTGGAGTCACGTTTGCCCACTCGCAGAGTTGCCAATTAAATGAAAAGGGCACCTAGAATGCTTTGGGTTTGTGGATTTATTTTTTTTTTCTTTCCCCTCTCTCTCCCCACACATTTCTTTCTCTCCCGCTCCGAGTCCAGCCAGGACACACTCCGATTATCCCGAGGCGCGAAGCCGCGCTGCTCCCCGCCATCCCCCGCAGCTTCTCCCTTTCTGCAGAACTTCCCCGCGCACCCAGGGCGGCGAGGCTCCGCCAGATCCCGGCGGTGCTGCCGCGGCGGCTCCATGCCGCGGCTTCGGGCCGCCCCGGCTCCTCCCCTCGCGGTGTGCGAGTGTGTGTGTGTGTGTGTGTGTGTGCGTGCGCCGGGG
>VWYK01114403.1:188-22428 GCA_013399775.1 Semnornis frantzii | reverse complement strand
TTTTTTTTTTTTTTTTCTCCAATCAGCCCACAGACAAAGCTGCTAAGTTAAGGATTTTTGGTATGATTTGTTGAATTTAAATTTATCTGTATGTGCCAACCAAGAGAACAAAGTTAGATGTTAAGTCTTCATTACCAAGTGGATAAAAAATTCTGTGCAACAGACATTAATGAACATGTGCAACACTTTCAGAGATTTCTGACACAGCCAATGAGTGAAGAGATTTGGTCCCTGCTCCTCAAGTTGACCTTTCACTTGGTGGTCTTAGGAATCAGATCACTGGTGACTTTAGCCCAGCAAAATATTTCATCTTAATAAGAGTACAGGAACAAATCTTAACCAGAGTCGGAATGCATTCACAGCTATATGTTCTACTGAGTTCTGTCTTGAAGGATGATAGAATCTAAGGAGAGATTAAAATTAATGATTTGGCTTATTTGCATTCCAAATGAAAGCTGACTTTAGGAAGAGTAGCAGTGAGATATTACTGGAGTTGTGAAACTATTCAACAATTAAGAAGGTCAGAACTTGTTACCAGGGCATTTTTCAGAAGATTAACTACATAACCTCTCTGTTATGTCTGATTCTAAGATTTGTTTCTGCTTTCCAGAATCATGAGATTTAGCAGAATTTTTTAGAATTAATGAAGATTTGGAGCAAAATTTTCAATAGCATCTGATTTATTTACTTTTAAAAACTAGAATATTGACGATCTGCAGCCATAAAGTTATAAATATACAATGAAGATCTACAGCTATACAGCTATAATTAGGCCACCTAGAGGGACCTTGACAGGATTGAGAGATTAGCCAAGACTAACCTCATGAAGGTCAAAGATAACTGCAAGGTCTTACACCTGGGTCAGGGCAATCCCAAGAACAAATATAGGCTGGGTGGAGAACGGATGGAGAGCAATCCTAAGGACTTGAGGGTGCTGGCTGATGAGAAGCTCAACATGAGCTAGCGGTGTGTACTTGCAGCCCAGGAAGCTAAATGAGTCCTGGGCTTTCTCAAAAGAAATATGGCCAGCAGATCGAGGGAGGTGATTCTGCTGCTCTACTCTGCTCTGGTGTGACCTCACCTGGAGAATTGTGTCCAGATCTGGAGCCCCAAACAAGAAGGACCTGGAACTGTTAGAGCAGGTGCAGAGGAGGACCACGAAGATGATCAGAGGGCTGAAGCACCTTTCCTATGAAAATAGATCAAGAGTGTTGGACTTGTTCAGGCTGGGTAAGAGAAGGCTCTGAGGAGACCTTATAGATGCCTTTCAGTATTTGGAGGGTACCTATGGAAAAGCTGGAGAGAGATTTTTTTACCAAGGCATATAGTCATAAGATGAGGGTAACAGCTTCAAACTGGAAGAAGCTAGATTGAGATTAAACATTTAGGAAGAAATACTTCACCATGAGTGTGGTGAGCCACTGGAACAGGTTGTCCAGACTAGTTGTGGAGGTTCCCACCCTGGATGTATTCAAAGCCAGGATGGATGGGACCTTGAGCAACCTAGTTTAGTAGGAGGTGTCCCTGACCATGACAAGAGGCTTTGAGCTAGATGGCCTTTACGGTTCCTGTCAACTCAAACCATTCTGTGACTCTAGGAAATTATCATCCTGCCACTGCACCCCAACACTTGCTTTCAGCACTTTCAAATTAGTCCTTACAATGTAAGAAAAGACATATCTCAGCTTCTAGCAGGGAGAAAGGCTGTTGCCTACTGTACCGCAGTAGTTACTTTTTGGAGAAGTAATTTTCTCCACTCTTTATCCCGATTCAGGCTTTTCACTAGACAAGCTTGAAAAGCAAAACCAAGAGTTTAGTCAAGTGAAGCAAAGTCTTAAATTCTTGATTTCAAGACTAGAGTGATACAAAGAGGAGGGCCATGAAGATGATCAGAGGGTTGGAGCAGCTCTCCCATGAGGACAGGCTGAGAGAGTTGGGGCTCTTCAGCCTGGAAAAGAGAAGGCTTCCAGGAGACCTTATAGAAGCCTTCCGGTATCTGAAGGGGGCCTACAGGAAGGCTGGGGAGGGATTATTTACAAGGTCTTGTAATGACAGGACAAGAGGCAATGGGTTTAAACTGGCAGAGGGGAGATTGAAACTGGATGTTAGGAGGAAGTTCTTTCCAGTGAGGGTGGTGAGACACTGGCACAGGTTGCCCAGGGAGGTTGTGGCTGCTCCCTCCCTGGAGGTGTTCAAGGCCAGGTTGGATGAGGCCTTGAGTGACCTGTACTAGTGGGAAGTGTCCCTGCCCATGGAAGGGGTTTGGAACTAAATGATCCTTGAGGTCCTTTCCAACCTTACCATTCTATGAAAAGTGACGGAAACCAGCAAAATATAATCATAAGTCACACCTGTCAGTGTTATACTTTGTGTCTTGAGAGATTATGACAAAAGTTCTTACTGAAGGAACAGCTTGAGCTAGTACCACTCCATACCTATAAACACTTCTGCTCTTAGTAAGAGTTAGAACTAGTTTGAAGATCTGAACAGTTTCTAGTCTGACAAAGTTCATCAAAGACTTTTGTGATTTATTTTCTCCTGTTACTCAGAAAAGAATCTTACGCCTGTTTCTCTTCTCTGGCATTGTTACTGCACAAGAATATAGCTTCTGAATCTATACAATAATTACTGTATTGACTCCTCTCCTCTCATTATGTCTTTCAGAAGGTGCTATTACAGGAGTTTTACCTTCAGGTAATTAGTGAGTATATGAAGTACATGGGATCACCCACAGTGTTAATGCATATGGATGAGTATTGAAGGGGAAAGGAAAATTACTTCCAATGAATGTGAGTTTTCTGCGTTCTTTTTCTGTACTCTGGCCAAGCCTCTGTTACAAGCACTCCTGTGGTCAAAGGGAGCTGCCCTCTCATCTACCTGCCGCACAGAAAGAAAGGGAACATATGTGCCCTCCCAGCACTGTGAGGACAAAAAGTATAAAAGATATTATTACTCACTGCAAAACTTATTTTTTCTGCTGTGTTCTTATTTAATCAAATGTGCAGCAGCACTCCTATAAGCTTATAGTTTCTAGACACCTTCACTGCACATGCACTGTAGATGTTGCATCTGCAACTGATGTTGCAGTTGCATCTTACAGTTTTAAGTAGTCTTCAGCTATGGCTTAACCTCTGGTGGTGCACACCTTTACCTTGGAAACAACTTTGGTGGTCTTATAACTATTTGTACTATAAGAAATTATACATCTGGGAAATCTCTTTAAAAAGGTGTCTAGCGCCATTTGATATTCTGGCAGTTGAAACACAGAGATATAATAAAATATCCAAGCGGATTTGTTCTGTGAATAAACCAGACTAGATTCCGAGAATTCTGCCTTCTTTGAACCTTGCTAGTGCCTATCAGGGGCCAAAGATCTCAATGTTTCCAAATGAACATAAGGAAGTTGGAAAGAGTATTTTAAGTATCAAGATAGAAGGCCTGACCTCCTCAGAGTGCGGATGATCAGAATCCTCCAGCACTGACAATAAAGATGTATTAGTAGTCCGTATGAGTGCCAAAGTCTTTGCACTGCCTGGATTCAAAAAGAAGCCATTGTCTAGCCAAGAAATACTTATGTAGGTACAATTCACCCTCTGTTTGTGTCCAGGATTTAAAAGAACAGCAGCCTCAGTATCTGTTCAAAACACAAAGTTAGGTGTGTATGGCAAAAAGGTGATGATGTTGAAAGATGAAACTACCTGCAGAAACTGACAAGGTCATGATAGAAATACTAACGCAAAACATTAATTAACATGAATGGAAATTCCAAAATACCACAAGGAAAAGGTGCACAGAAGGTATTGTGAGGTAAGAGCAGAGTCCAATCTTCACATTGTTTTACAGAGCTGGAGAAATGAACATGAAACAGTAAAAACCAAAGGAACTCTCTCCCAAAAGCTGTGAATAAAATGACATGCAATGAGTTTTGTGTTGGCAAAAACGCTTCACTTCCCTGAGTAAGTGTTCTAATTCAGCTGAGTAGCTGGGAGGATGTAAAGGACATGGGCTTTTGGAGGGAGAAAATACTTTCCAGACATATCTAAGACAAAACAGTCTGACTTAAGCATCTGTAATATTAAAACACATCACGTTGTGAATATGGTTGTAGACAACACTCAAAAGACAAATCCTCCACTTTCTGTGTTTCAGATGAGGAGGCTTATGGAACATTTCAAATCTGACTGGCAAAATATGTCCATCTGAACCTAGCTTTCAGCACAACTTAGACTTTTAAGTGGTTAAGTCTATTCTAAAAATGACATATGCTTAAAGAAGAGTCTTAGTAACTATTTCTTAATGCAAATGTTGTTGGTTGTAGTCATGTTCCAGTAGGATTTAAACCTTTGCTAATTCAGACCTCCAGCAGCAATTGCTTCCCACTCAGTAAGCATTACCACACAACTAACTCCATTCTTCTTTTTAAAATTCAAAGCAAAGAGAATGTTGAGGGCAGCCCACAGCACTGATCAAAACCCACAAATTAAGTAACTAAATGAGAAAAAGAGGAGGCATTTGGCAAAAGTTTTCTTTCACAATAACCCACACAGAAAAGTGATTTCATTTCTGCACGGAACATTCAGAGGTTTTAAAATCCAGGTTATTCAAAACTAGAAAGAGGTCTTGAAATAAGTTTGCTCAATCATTCTGGATCAATATTTCATAGAACTAATGCTGAAAGGCAAAGCTGGAAGACTTGCAAGTTCCAGATAAAAGAGGAAAATTTGGACAGAGTGGAACCCAATGAAGTTCAATAAGGGCAAGTGTGGGATCCTGCACCTGAAGATGAATAGCATCATGCATTGGTACAAGTTGAGTGCTCACATGCTGGCAAGCAGCTTTGTGGAGAAGTGTTTGGGAGTCCTGGTAGACCAGAAGTTCACCAGGAACCAGCAGTGGGCTTTTCTGGCTAAGGCAGCCACAAAATGCTCAGATGCATTTAAAATAAAAGCAGCTGGCAAGACAAGGGAGTTTCTCATCCTCCTCTACTCTGCCTTAGTGAGAGCATGTCTGGAGTATTGTGTCCAGTTCTGAGCTCCTCAGTTAAAGAGAGATGAGGAACTGCTGTAGAGTCCAACAGAGGACTACAAAGATGTTTAGGTAACTACAGCATTTCTATTTTGAGGACTGGCCAAGAGACCTGGGGCTCTCTAGCCTGAAGAAGTGAGGGGATCTTATCAATGCTTATAAACTGAGGCAAGTCTCAAGAGGATAGTGCTAGACTCTCTTCATTGGTGCCCAGCAATAAGACAAGGAGCAGTAGACACAATCTAGAACACAAGAAACTCCATCTGAACACAAGGAAAAACTTCTTTACTATGAGGGTGACAGCGCTGGAACAGGCTGCCCAGAGAGGCTGAGAGGTTCCTTCGCTGGAGACTTTCAAAAACCTGCATGGATGTGTTCCTGTGCATCCTGATCTAGGCAAACCTGCTTCAGCAGGGAGGTGGACTAGGTGCCCCTCAGAGGTCACTTCCAACCCTTTAGCATTCATTGATTCTGTGATTTAAATCACTAATTTTTCCAAGAGAAAAGTTAGTATTTTCTGACGCATTCAAAGTAATACTAACCCCTGTTTTTTTCTGAGAAAATCATCTCAGTGTGTTTTAACATTATAAAGAAGATCTATCACTCCTACAAACTCCACTTCTCACTGTAGTCTTTTTGCCATTTGCAAAAGCTAATGAAACAGTCACGAAATAACTCACATACACAGCAATGAAGTCATATACCAACAACAGGTGAGTGGGCTCCAGAGTTTGTTGCAGAGAAGAGGTAAAAGTGCTTGTAGTGTACAACATATGGGTGTTAACATGAACAAAGGATATCTACATTGTTGCTTCGTTTGATTTAGTCTTTTTTTTCTTCTTTTTTTTTTTTTTTTCCCTGCTTATATCCCCATCCAAACACAACCATGTTTTGTCCCAAAGAGCTTAAAAGCGATTTTAAAGTGGTCTGGTTGAACTGCACACTCAACTCATTAGTTTTTACTCATAGAATCATAGGAAGGTAAGGTTGGAAGGGACCTCAAGGATCATCTAGTTCCAACACCCTGTCATAGGCAGGGACACCTCCCACTAGTACAGGTCACTCAAGGCCTCATCTAACCTGGCCTTCAACACCTCCAAGGAGGGAGCAGCCACAACCTTCCTGGGCAACCTGTGCCAGTGCCTCACTACCCTCACTGGAAAGAACTTCCTCCTAACATCCAGTTTAAATCTCCCCTCTGCCAGTTTAAACCCATTGCCTCATGTCCTGTCATGACCATCTATATCCATTCTACTTCATCCTTTAAATGCAGGGTTTTGTAGACCCAAATAAGTACAGCTACAAAAAGCTATCTCTCTTTGGTTTACTCAAACTGTAATCTGTAATTCTGGGCAAAACTTGTTAGACCACTGTGGTTGGTGAATCAGAGCTCTTCCACAGTTATCTGGCAACAAAATAACAAATAACTCAAAATTTAATTTGTGGAGGAAGTCAACATAAATAAGTCCAGCAAGACAGACTGCAAGAGAGTTCGGCGTTGATCTGGAATCTGGCCAAAAGAAAGGGATTAGTGCTTTTTGAGTGATCACATAAACAGGGAACTCATTCTCTCTATTGTTTTACACACTTGGCATAATGAGGTCTAAGCCCAAGCCAAAATTTCATAGGTATTGCAGCAGCCTAAAGAACAAACATTTAAAATTACTGAATGTCCTGGATTGGGAATGATAGGGTTCCAAAAATCCTCTAGGGAACAGAAAATTTTTATTCCATCCCATAATTCTGCTGTCTCTTTATAAACTCACAGTGAGGCCAGCCCAGTGCTCCTTTCCTCTCCCTCCAGCCCTGTGTCTGGCTGGAGCTGCTTTATCAGGACGAACTGTAAGGAGCAGGAGTGTGCTTAGGCCTATGGATGGCAGAGGTGCTGGGGTGGGGGGGAGGACTGGAGCACTGGGGATTATAGATTCAGTTTTGGGTTGGGAGAAAATTCAAGGGGTTTGCTATGGATTTTGTATCTGCTTTGTAATTTCTTTCTGTATCTCTCTTTCCAAATATAATTCTGTTTTCTCTCCAATTCATTTGAGAGCTTCGTTCTGTCAGCTCTTTAAAAACCACTATGCTGAATTATTCTGTAGCTAACTCCAGCTGAAAGTAACTGAATAGTTCTATGAATGTCTTCAGTTAGTATCTGAGTGTCTTTTAAAAAAACGTGTTTTACCATAGCACCAATTTAGTTAGAGAATGAAATTAGAGAATGAAGCTGTGTGGCTAACATACAGGAATTCAAGCAAGATGACTTAATAGCACTATCTGGGTCAAAAATTTGTCAAATGCAAGTTAGGAATAAAAGATACCTGTGGGATATATTTTATCAGAAGGTAATAATCTTTATGTTGGCTCATATAATGTGATGGCATGAAAACTAGCTTTGTCCAGAACCTGGAAAAGGCCCTCATGCTTTCTGAGAGTCTTTTCATAATGCAGTGATTGTATCCAAACCTAAATTCAGCTGCTTCTAAAAATGTATACATTTTCCCATCACCCTAACAAAACTAAATACAGACATAAGTCTGCTTTGGGATGGTAAACACTTTGTCCTGAACTTAATACTGCTTTTCAGATGTGATTCACTGAAAATTAGTGAGAACTACTCAAACACAGCCAAAGGGAAAGCGAGGAGTGCAGAAATGTGATTTAATACCAAACACCAGGAGATCTCAGAATTCCACAGCAATATCCTCTTGAGTACATTGTTAAAGGTGACTCCAACTCTCCTCCAGCCTAAAGAAAACATACACTGCAGGATGAAGGGAAGGCAAGGGAAAGTGTGATCATCGATTTGCTTCCACGTCTTATGAGTGAGGATGGCAGCAAGCCTTGCACTGTAGCATGGCCAATCTGAATGGAGTGACAACCCAAAGCACTGTCAGATCACAGAATCCCAGAATGTTTGGTGTTGGAAGGGACCTCGGATGATCATCCAGTTCAACAGAGCAGGATCACCTATACCATATCACACTGGAATGCATAAAGGCAGGTGTTGAGTATCTCATAAGAGGGAGACTTCACAACGCCCCTGGGCAGGGGCATATTTTTCCCTCACAGGGAAAACAATGTTTCCTCATTTTTCCATGGAACTTCCTATGCCTCAACTTCCACCCATTGCCTCTTGTCCTGTCATTGGGCAACACAGAGAAGGTGTCAGTTTTGTACTCAGATGCCTTTCAGGCATTTAATAACCAAAATAAGGGAACAATTTTATTGTTCAGAGAGTAAAATTAATGAAGGATATAGTATGTACTGCTGAAACAACACAGGCACAGGAAGAATAGTTGGTGAAAAAAAGGTGAGTTGAGAACATAAGACTCTCCTTTCTAAGGAATTAAAGGTGCATATTTGATTTGGGAAACAGTGAGATTTCACAGAATTAACTATCAAACTCATCCAATCCAATTATTTTCTTGCTGACCTTTCATTTACTGATTTTATTCCACAGATACCAAGAAACACAGTCCTCATCTGTGCCTCCCGGGTTTTTCCCCTTAAGAACTCTCGTTCAGAAAGCAATGAGACTTTTCAGCAAAATGTGAGACCACATTTCTAAATGTCCCATAGCAGTAGCTTACCTCAGGGAATTCAGATGTATCACTTGATAAGGATTCTTCCAGGTTAAATCAGACAGCTCAAAAATAGCCATGGGCTTAGAGGAGAATTGTGATTAATGACATCTCAGTGTCATTTGGCACTGCCCTTGCCATTTTCCCATTGCAGTTTCATTGATTTATAGAATATGTGTCTCTAGGATTATGCAGTAAGTTATAAAACAATTTCTTACAGCTGTATTTCTATTCTGATAATCACAGAATCACAGAATTTTAGGGGCTGGAAGAGACCTCAAAAGATCATTCAGTTCAACGCCTCTGCCAGTGCAGTATCTCCTATACCAGATCACACAGGAATCCATCTGGGCAGGTCTTGAATATCTTCAGAGAGGTAGAAAGCATTAACTGTTTTTGAAGGCTCAGATAGGTTTATTTGAACTGCTTTTTATTCCCCCTTCCCCCCCTCCCCCCCTTTTATTTTCCTACCAAACTTAATGTCAGCTCATTGGAGATACTGATAAAGGATGGCAAAACTTCATTAACAACAGAAATAATGCCAGAAGAATGCACTTGCGAAGTAGGAGTTGCTACCCAGCAGCACAGGTGAGGCATACAAAGAAGTCAGATGTTCCAGTGAGACAGAAACTCTTCTTGATATTTCCTTTCCAGCTCAAAGAAGTCTGCTTCAGTGGGATTTAAAAAAAAAAAAAAAAAAAAAAAAAAAAAAAAAGAAAAAAAAAAGAAGGGAGTGAAGCAGGTTACACAGCTTGGCAAACACTGGAGCGCACGTGTGCGTGCACATCCTGCCTGTGCACGTGTGCGAGCGGGCACGTGTGCGCAGCCAGATGGGTGGATGTCTTTTTTTTTCCCCCTACAACATTGTGAAAGTGAAGTGAAAGGGCACTGCCCACGCTCCTGTTTCAGAACTTGACCTGGTGGCAATGGCCTTGCATTCCACAGCTGAGAAGTGCATCTGTTTCCTTGAGCTGAACCAAATGGAAGCAGCACTATCAGGCTCTCTCTTTGCCTCAGGCCCTCACTTTTGAAAGAGACAGCCCTGCTGTTTCTCTTTGAGGTTTCTTCCTCCTTTGAGAAGACTTGGCTAAAAGAATAAGCTTTCGCTTGTCAGTTGCCTTTGCAGCTTAGCAAGGACAGAACATGTATTTTTCATTTGCAGCTTCATTCATTTTAAATATAGCAATATTTTGAATGTTATTCTTGAAAATCACAGTTAAATCCCCCAAGACAAACCCATGCTTCTGTAAACTAGAACATGTTCTGAGTAAGACAGGTCCTTACGATTTCATCAGTAAGTGAGAACATGTTTTCACTCTACTGTTGGTCCAGTATTTCACTAGCTCAGGCATTACTAAATGGCACCAGGCTGTTGTGTTTCTGGTGACATCACTGACCAGGTGCTAGAGCAAGATATTTCATGTCATGGCATAATGCATTTACCTTTCAAGCATTAAGCATTTCTCTCTAAAGTTATGCTGTGGGCACTTTTTCTTGCATCTACATTTTGTGCTGTGTTCAGCAAAACTCTATTTAAATTTTACTGATGTTTCTGTACTAAGTGATGGCATCATTTGTCTGAAGAGGCTGTCACAGAAATATTGGACATATTAATATATGTCTTGATATGATTACCCTCTTCAGAAGAAGCCTATTTAGTGGAAGCCTCAATCAGGTGTCATTCATGGAGTATGACAATCTCACAACTGTCTCCCATGAATAACCCTCCCAACTAGGTCTACCATTTACCATTATGCTGTGCAGTTCTGAAGCATCTCTGGAGCGTTCTAACTCACATCTGCTAGTCACAGTTGGCCAAGCAACCTCTTAACCAGATGCATCTAGTATTTTAGGCCACAGTAGGAAAAAGCCAAGGGACAGTGATGCAGCAGGCAGATGTGAAGCCTTTCCCCAATTACTTGTTTTGGAAGATTAATTGCATGACCCCATGATACCGTGATGTGCTTTGTATGTTTTGCAACACAGAGCTGCCAACAATCATCACACAAAGACAAAATTCTGGGACATACTGACATACAGATATCTCCAGGTACAGAAGAGTGTGGTACCAATATATCTTTACATTTTTTTTCTATATATTTTTCTTATTAAAAAAAATAAAGCAGTGTAATTTTTTTTGCTTCTCAAGGTAGAAATATTCCACTGGAACATCTCTGTTTTTTAAATGTATTTACACAAATAAAGATTTTTTCACTTACTCTTCACTGTGTCAGTTAATTCTAAAGTTTAGTTCTTCAGTTTGTGAGATCAGCTGGATTTTTAATTTTTTTTTTTTTTCCCCCATTGGAAGAAACCAAGGCTAAGTCAAATGGTTTCAGTGGCTTTTTGTTCTTTCCTAATGTTGTCTGGAAGCAATTTTCTCAACTTTGTAATTTATTTGTCATCTTCCTCAAAATCCCCTTGCAAGAAAGAACAAGAGCCTTTCTTTGGAATTAAAAACAAACAGAGGAAACCTTGACATTTGATTTCTAGACATATCTTTCATATCCTCAGTGTAATAAATAGATGTTTTAAGTACTGGTGACTGGGATCTTGAGGGAAAGAAGTCATGAGTGAAGCCATGTCTTCTGGAGAACAGAAGTGGTAGTCAAGGTCTCCAGGGAATCAGGCACACATTAACTAATGAAATGCAAGCATTTTTTCTGTTGTAAGACCTAACACATAAGAGCATGTGTTTCGATCTTTGATCTTTAAATGTTGCTTCTCAAACCGAGAACTCTACAATAAAAGAAAACCCCAATCTCTTTCTCTCTTACAAATACCATTTTCTTTTGGTTTGTCTTTCTTTTCACTGTTTGGGGAAAGAGGTTAATGAGCTCACAAGAAGACTAAATTTCAGTAATATAAGACCAAACAAGAGACAGGAAAAGCAAGGTTCAAAGCAGAAGGTCCCTAAAAGAAAAAAAAAATCATAAACTTAGGTTGTTCTTTCTCTTACTTTTTCACCTTATTCTTTTTTCCATTTTCTATTTTCTTGATCCAACTCAAATGCTTCTGCAGAACAGAGCTGTAGCAATTGATATAGGGTGTGAAACTGTTTCTGAAACACGTAGGTTCCAATTAGCTCTTGCAAAATAATCCATATCTTCAACTGCATCTGGAAACTCTCACAGACATCTGTGAGAATTCAGTTTAGCCTGTATCTGCCAAAATACAGTGTTTAAGTGTCAGGTGTTACATTCTGTACTAGCCATGGTTTATGCATTTATTTAAAGTTCGGTTGCTCATAATATTTTCAAACAATCTAATCTTAAAACAGAAAAAAAGCCCTGGTCTGTAGTTAAAGCAGAGAGAAACTGTCTGCAAACCAAAGATGGGTAGCAGCTTTCCTCAACAACACAGGAATGTGATAATTTTACAGCACTCTGGTATCAACACTACAGTGTTTAATAAACAAATTATGAAAAACAGAAACATTTAACAAGAGGAACAGGTAGAGTCTCTGCATATATCCAGTTAACCTTCTGTAGTTTAGCAAGGTTAGCTTGGGCTTACTGGACTGAATGCTAATTAATTAGCTAATATCCATACAGAATTTGTTTTCAGGGACAGATACAATCATTCTCAAATATTTAAAAAAAGCCAAACCCACAACAAACCATAACAACCCCCCAAACAAACACCCCCCCCAAAAAACAATCAAAAACCACCACAACAAAAATTCACCCAAAATGGAACAAAAATATAGTTGCATTGAACTAATTTCTTCCAACCTTATACCCAGTTCCAAAGTTGGAAATCCTAAATAAAACAATCCAGTGTTACACAAATTGAGCAAATAATGTGTTGCTCTAAAGTATTCTTCCAGGTATTACAACAATCAGAGTCTCCACTCAGTTCATTAATTCACAGATTGTATTGGTTTGGAAGGGACCCTCAA
Source organism: Semnornis frantzii (assembly GCA_013399775.1). Taxonomy (NCBI): domain Eukaryota; kingdom Metazoa; phylum Chordata; class Aves; order Piciformes; family Ramphastidae; genus Semnornis; species Semnornis frantzii. Next base: position 9,924 of record VWYK01114403.1, on the reverse strand, counting down.
CTGTCGCTCAGTCTAACTGCCCTGCAGTGAGCAGGGACACTTCCAACTAGATCAGGCTGCTCAGGGCCACATCAAGTCTCATCTTGAATGTCTCCAGGGATGGGGCCTCAACCACATCCCTGGCCAGCCTGTTCCAGCATTTTACCACTGTCATTGTAAAGACCTCATAATGCCTTCCTCACTGAAAACACAGAGAACCAGCAAGCTGCATATTTCCTCCTTAAAACCTTGTGCTGCCTCAAATTTTCCTCCATTGCCTAAGAAAAGATATTCTTGTCTTTCAGTAAAAAGTAATTCTTGTAATTGAAACTTAGGTGGAATTATAATGTTCAATTTACATATCTGACAATATAAAAACCTATCAATCTCTTTCTGTTGCATGTCATAGAGTCCTTTTCATAAAGGAATCAAAAAGATGTTAGAGTGCCTACCTACACTACTCCTACTGGGATCCTCTTTTAGAGTCTTGTAACTTTGCTGGTTAGAAACATTCTTCTAATCTCCTGCCTAAGTTTATTTATGAGAAGTTTAACAGTTTTTTTTTCTCTTGAATAAATGCAGCATTTCAATGCACTTACAGAGAACAATTGATATTTCTACTCAGTCTTCACTTTGCTAGGCTAAACAAACCAAGCTCCTTTACTTATTTAGTGTTAACAGTTTCTTCATTTCCTTGATTGCCACTGGAGGCCTCCTTCAGTTCTGTATTCTATTTGAACAAATGCACCTGAAAAATAGGTGACTAAAACTGCATGAAAATTTCTAGACTAAGGTTTTCATGTGCTACCTAATCTTTTCTCTGGATACATAGAATCGTAGAATGGTAAGGTTGGAAGGGACCTCAAGGATCATCTAGTTCCAACCCCCTGCCATAGGTAGGGACACCTCCCACTAGTACAGGTCACTCAAGGCCTCATCCACCCTGGCCTTGAACACCTGCAGGGAGGGAGCAGCCACAACCTCCCTGGGCAACCTGTGCCACTGCCTCACCACCCTCACTGCAAAGAACTTCCTCCTAACATCCAGTCTAAATCTCCTCTCTGCCAGTTTAAATCCATTGCCCCTCATCCTGTCATCGCAAGACCTTGTCAATAGTCCCTCCCCAACCTTCCTGTAGGCCCGCTGCAGGTACTGGAAGGCTACTATAAGGTCTCCTGGAAGCCTTCTCTTCTCCAGGCTGAACCTTGGGATTCTGTTGGCCTTTCTTCACAGCTACAAGTAAGGGATTTCTGGTTGATTTCTCACAGAATCACAGAATTGGCAGGGACCTCGAGGATCGTCTAGTTCCAACTCTCCTGTCATGGGCACGGATATCTTCTGCTATATCAAGTTGCTGAGAACCACATCCAATCTGGCCTTAAACACCTCCAGTGATGGGGCTTCCACCACCTCCCTGGGCAACTCATTCCAGTGTCTCACCACTCTTATGTTGAAGAGCTTCTTCCTAATGTCTAATCTAGATCTACCCTCTAGTTTGGATCCATTGCCCCGGTCCTATCACTACCTAAAACCCTAAAAGGTCTCCCATCAGCTTTCTTGTATATTACTGTTGACCTGCAAAAAATACACACAGTTACATCTCACAGACTGGGACTTGAAGTTTATTATGCCATTCTGATCAAGTACTCTGTACTTGCAGGATTTTGCATTTTCTGTGACACATCAGGAACTGTCCATCTTTTTTGCTCCTTATTCCCTTTTTCCAAACAGGATGACTTCTTCACCTAAGCATATTTCTGTCTTTCTATTGAGAATTCTTTGGTAATTATTCTCATTGACAACTACCAGTCCAATAGAAATTTTACCTTCATGTGTTATGTCAACCTATGGCTTTTCATAATAGCAATATTGTGAATTACTTTTCCCCATTAGATGAAAATGTTTTTTCACCAGTGCTTCTGTTACAAATATTATATTAGCATGTTTAAAGCTTATGAAGTGCTTCCCAGTTTTCCTTCATGAGTGACTGAATGAGCATATCAAGAACAAGGCAGTATAAGAAATAAGACTCCTGTGATCTTTTAATGTTTTCTATGTGAAAAGTGAAGTGATACAGAAATTTTCTCTAGTTGTCCTCTACATTTCTAGACAACTTTTTATCTGCCTTCCACTTGAGACTATGCGGTCAAGAAATGAAAACAAAGACCGCAACACAAAGACACAGCTAAGGTTATGCCTTTACTCTTTGACTTTTAAGGAATCAGTGTTATTTAACATAACCCTTCACCAGACAAACATACCTGATCTGGTTCTGCAGAGCCTCAGAGTGTACAGCCCTCCACATAGCCCTTTCTCATGTCTGTCAGTGAAAGGATCCACTAAAGTCTCCAACATGGGCGGCAGCATACCCTACCATATGCACTCTCTTTTTTGTTCGCTCATTCCACATGAATGCTATTAAAAATAGCATTATGGATTGAGAAATTAGTCAACAGTAATTATGAGATTAGTTTTTATTTAATTTCATTTATTGGAGTTTTTATTCCAAAATTACTTTAACTCCCTCATAAAGTAGAAACCTAAGCTCAGTTAAACCCAGTAAAAATTTTATCTGTGAATTGTAGTATACTTAAAATTATCAGTTAAAAAACATTTTGCTGTCTAGGGCTAAGACACTTTTCTTTTTCCTTCTGCTTCCTTCATAGGTTAATTAACAATTGAGATAAAAGAGAGAAGGAAAGAGAACTCATCTTCTAATACTTTACAAGGAGTTGTAAGGAAGACCAAGCTCCTACTTTCACAGTGGGTGAACACCTGAAGTATGTGACTCTAATGAGGAGAGAAAGTGTGTAGTAATGAATAAGGAAGCAAGAAACTTTGCAATAATAGTATAGCTAGAAACAGGTCCATTTTGCATTCAGAAGAAATCACTTAGGAGGAATAAGTAATTTCTTAGTACAATTAGTTTATTCACAAAACGTTTCCTGAAATGCAAGCTGTGAGTAACTACATAGAAACTTCAGCTAAAGATCTACCGCTCTTCAAACAAGAAGCTATCCACTTTACTTTTGTTCCTCTTCAATGCTCTTAATATACTCCAGACTTTGAATATTAAACCTGACGAACAATTTAGCCTCAGGCTCTTCATGGAAGAAGAGAAATTATTTTATTGTTTTTAAAGTAAGTTTTCTCTCGTTTAATTTTTTCTGTCATATGGGGTTATCTCATGGATTTAATCATGAGACACAGGAAAAATCCTATATCAGGACAGAGTGCTTACTGTTATGAACATTCATATATTAATTAAAGACTTCAAACACGAATCCCACCAAAGAAAAACACCCTAATGTTGAAGCATTCTAGAGCAAAGATTACACGCAAATACAGTGGACAAAAAAGTCAAGAAGCAAGTGCTTAAATACGCAACTGTTTTCATATACTAACACATGTTTTTTATTTCCAAATACCTTAACTTGAGTAATTTTTCTGTGGTATAAAGCTCTTGTAAGAAGAAAATTCAAAACACCACCTTTATCACATTCCACGATAAAAAATAATGAAGTATTAACCTAACAAAGCTCTCTGAAATCAGATCATGGTAGGAGGTCTTAAGCTTTTAGCAGCTATCTAGCCTGTAACACACTCTGCCAGAAATTCTAGATCTAGATTTGCTGTGACCTGAAATTTAATTGTATAACTGTAGCAAAAGCACTTCTCACTCATTCAGCCAACCTTCTCACTCTAAGCTTGTTCTGCACTAAACAAGAGAAGAGACATGTATCGCAGATATGAAAGTGTACTGGTTGTCACAGTGGCCCCTCCATAGTGACTTAAGGCCTATTTTAATGGTGATCCATTTCAGAAGTTAATTCTCTTCCAGGAGTCTCCACTGCAGTATATTGTCCTTTAGAAATTTTTTTTTCAAATTTCAGAAATCTTTCATGTTAAATGCACACCAAGAAAATATTTAATGGAGCAAAATCTTCCCTCTATATTGTTTTCATCAATACAGCGAATATTTCAAGCGCATGGGGCATATTTCAAGCACATGGGGCATATTTCAAGCACATGGGGCATATTTCAAGCACATGGGGCATATTTCAAGCATATGGGGCATATTTCAATAATACAGTGAATATTTCATAGAATCATAGAATGGTAAGGTTGGAAGGAACCTCAAGGATCATCCAGTTCCAAGCCCCTGCCATAGGCAGGGACACCTCCCACTAGTACAGGTCACTCAAGGCCTCATCCAACCTGGCCTTCAACACCTCCAGGGAGGGAGCAGCCACAACCTCCCTGGGCAACCTGTGCCAGTGCCTTACCACCCTCACTGGAAAGAACTTCTTCCTAACATGCAGTTTAAATCTCCCCTCTGCCAATTTAAACCCATTGCCCCTTGTCCTGTTATTACAAGACCTTTTAAGTAGTCATTTCAATAATATAATGTACTGTAAGGTACTGACAAGTTATTTCTTCACACCAAATACAATGAACTGTGCTGAGAAAGAATGAAAGTATGGAAATGGTCAACAGGTAGAATAAAAAAAAAAAAATCCAATAATCAGTTTCCATGTCTACACAGCCTCCCTCTGGAAAATTATTCAGAATTCAAGGTTGTTTTTTAAAAAAGGCAGACTCACCAATGTACTGGAATTGTGTTGTGGAATCAAACACCTGTGTCTCACTCTTCAGCGTTTTTAAATATGTGTATCTATCTCAAATGTCAGCGCCAGAAGTATATTTCCTAGAGCCAGGTTTTACCCTCCAGAACCCTGCCCTGTCACCAAGGTTGGACTTGTTCAACATTATTTGAAGGATCTAGCTAGACAAAGAACAGTAGCTCTGAAATGAATGAGGGAAACTGCTTTTCTAACAGAGGCACAACTTTTGACCATCTTCAGGAAATGAATACCAGCCCTGGTCAGATATTTTTCTGCTAGATATTCTTGTTAGAATGTTGTAATGGCAAACAGTCTGCAAGGAGTAAAAATGTAAACAAACTGGGGACGGAAACAGAAGATTGAGGGTAAGAACGAAAAGAAACTGCTGAAAGATCAACAACATAAGATACAACCCAGTGACCATTTTTCTTTCCTTTTAAGTTCTGTGAACTTTGATTCCACACCTCCTTTCAAATTCTTCTCAGACAAGATTGTGTAAGGGACAAAGTGCTCTTCAAAACTGTCACCACCTAGCTTGTAAGAAGCCTCATCTAGAACAAAAGATGTGACAAAAGCCACATCTTTTATTGCCATAGCAGAGTATTGAAATTATGGCAGAGGTGTAAAGGCTGTGAAGAAAGAGTGAAGGGGAGGCAGTTATAAAATTTTAGAGAAGAGAAAATTATCTGGACTATGGAAACCATTTAATAAAGATAAGAACTTTTAATATAAGTTAACTGCACTCTTCTCTCTTGGTTTTATCTTGTGATGTAAGCAAATAGCAGACACTAGCATTCCTTGCAAGGAATCTAGAACAAGAATCATAGCATGGTAAGGTTGGAAGGGACCTCAAGGATCATCTAGTTCCAACGCCCTGCCATAGGCAGGGACACCTCCCACTAGTACAGGTCACTCAAGGCCTCATCCAACCTGGCCTTCAACACCTCCAGGGATGGAGCAGCCACAGCCTCCCTGGGCCACCTGTGCCAGTGTCTCACCACCCACACTGTAAAGAACTTCTTCCTAACATCCAGTTTCAATCTCCCCTCTGCCAGTTTAAAGCCGTTGCCCCTTGTCCTGTCATTGCAAGACCTTGTAAATAGTCCCTCCCCAGCCTTCATTAATCTCACAAGGAAGCCAAGAAGACTATTTGTTAACTTCTTTATGTCAAGAAATATCTGCATAGCTTGTCACTCTGTGTATTTACAGCCCATGAGTTTCTTTGCGTTAATTGGCAGAGATTTAGATTTTGATTCATCATAACTTCATTTATTATTAGGATTCTCATCTAACTTGACAAGGTTCCATTTACCCATCATTAGAATAGGCAGAAATCACTTTTGGAAGATTTCATTGCTATCAATTGATTATGAAAGTAACCTAGTTTAGACTAGATGACTAAAATTCAGATATTTCTCATACAGTGAGATCACTCTCAACATTGCAACTCACTAAAGATAGCTTCCTCCTGATTACAGAGTGATCTTTCAAGAAGAGTGAACAAAAGTAGCAAAAGCACTGCAAACTTCATCCAAACTTACTGTGTAGTACCATCTCATTATAAATATATTCAAATATGCTAATTTTAGGCAAGAAAAAATAATGTAGGCTTTAAAATAAACCCCCTATCTTCACTGGCAACAGATAACCACCCTTTACACCACTCAGGATCTAAATGAAAACTTTCTTTCATCTTTTCACCTTTGTATTTATAAAGCCTAAAAAAAAAATTGAAAGTCATGTACAAAACAAATCAAACTATAAATTGACTGTAATGATTTCCCATCTTTTTACATTGTATGGTGAAGGAATTAAGTATATACTTATGATGATGAATCTAAATTAGAACTTTGTCTATTAGGCTTTTATATCTGTAAGTCTACAGAAAACTTCAACTCATACATAAAGCAAAACAATCTATAAGTAATTAAAAAAAAGTATTTAGCAGTTGAAATGTGATAACTATAATGTGCTATGATATAATTTTACTGTTATAATTTCCCACCTCTTTACAGTCTACAGCAAAGAAACGTATTAGTCTGCTAATGTGTTGGTACTTGTACTTCTGCTTCTCTTTGATACCTGTATTTCTGCTGATGTGTTGGTACCTACAGCATTTGCAAAGCAAAATCTATTAGTGCATAATTCCTTTGGTTTTCCAGTCTCTTTGATTCACTATTTCTCATGTGCTTGTTACAAGTGTCATTGAATTGCTTTGTTTATTGGCTCATTAGCTTTGATTGGTGCAGTGAGTTATATATCAAATTCTTGAAGAATTTTTACCCTGTTCAGTATGCTTGGCACTCATTCTATTATGTTTTCTTCATTCTATTGAATGATACCATTTGGTAAATTTATTCAGTGTATTATGTCAACTCAATTATATGCTTAATCTATTTCTTTGTGAGTTATATGCTTCTTGGAACATGTCACATAAAAGCTCGGTATTTTTATGCTTACTGCTTGTCTAACTTTCAATATATTATGCTTCCTACAGCATGTTAATCTGTAGCTTGCCACTTTTTTCTCTACTGTGAATGCATTCTATCAGCTTTCTATCTAAAACGAATCTAAATAGCTTTTTGATGAACAAGTTATTGTGCATTTTTTAAACAGCTGTGAAGTCTGAATTAAACTTTTTTTTTTTTTTAAAGAAGCAATTTATTAATGTGGCTCTAGTGCCAAGACTGCTTTCTTTTAATGTTTTATTTACCAAGTAAAAGATGTAGTGAGGCAAGAATACTTGTAAATGTGTAAAATTCAGAGCCCAAAGGGGTACTGTCACACTATGGTCAGCAGCTGTTCTATCAGTAGTACTCAAGAATGGTGTCCTGGTTTTGAGCTATGATCTGCCCAGGGTAAAAGGACAGGAAGGTATTTTACTCTAAAGGAATAAAATAAAAACACTTGCACTGAATTGGAGGTTAATTATGAATGCTATTTGCAAATATATACAGAAATACAAAAGTATACCGGGAAAAAGGGTAGAAATCAGCTTGTCAGCCAAGGCCACAAACTCCCCCACAAACCAAGAGATAACAGCTGCCACACGCACTTGGAGAAGAGAGGAAGGAAGGAGAGAAAGAGGGAGAATAGTCTGCCCCTAATGCAGGGAGATACAGGAAAGGAGAATAGAATAAATAATAATGATGTCCTGTGTCCCCCCCACCCCAAGACTTTCCAGTCTCTGGAGGACTCATCTCTGTAGTTATAGCAATTAACTCTTCGTTTCCCTTAACCTACAACAATTGGAAAGATTTAAACACCTCTTGGGTTTGTCTGTCATACAGAATTGCAATAATCTTGGAGATGGCAGTTTAATAGTTAATGCCCATGTCCTGAAGTACCTGTGCTTCCTGAATGTCTCTAGAAAACACTTTCCTGGAGGAAAATTAGCAGATTAAGCAGTAATCTTGATTTTCTTCAGGCTGTTTAGATTTCAGGACTGCTGTCTAAACAAGGAAGACAGCGTTTCCAGACAACAGCTTCTCATGTAAATTGGGCAAATCCAAATCTTGTATACAAAATTACTCAGAGGTTATTGCTGCTGATAAACAGATCCATGGTATTTACCAGGAGAGAGCTAAAGCAACAGATTTTTTTTTTTTTTTAAATACAGACTGACACACTAAAATAGCAGCAGTTAATTATCACTGCGAAACAGATCAAATTGTGTATAAATTTAACCACAATTGATGAAGTTATTAGGGGCATGAGGATGATCAGAGGGTTGGAGCACCTCTCCTATGAGGATAGACTGAAAGAGTTGGGGCTGTTCAGTCTGGAGAAGAGGAGGCTCCGAGGAGACCTTATTGTGGCCTTCCAGTATCTGAAGGGGGCCTACAAAAAAAGCTGGGGAGGGACTTTCTAGGGTCTCAGGTAGTAACAGGACTAGGGGGAATGGAGCAAAGCTGGAGGTGGGGAGGTTAAGACTGGATGTGAGGAGGAAGTTCTTCACCATGAGCGTGGTGAGAGCCTGGAATGGGATGTCCAGGGAGGTGGTTGAGGCTACATCCCTGGAGGTGTTTGAGGCCAGGCTGGATGAGGCTCTGGCCAGCCTGATCTAGGGTAGGGTGTCCCTGCCCATGGCAGGGGAGTTGGAACTAGATGATCCTTGTGGTCCCTTCCAACCCTGACTGATTCTGTGATTCTCTGAGTCTATGATTGTCTTATTCAAATTGGTTTTCTTCTCTTTACTGCATCAACCTTGAGTTTTTTTCCCCCTCATTTGAAATACAGAAAAAAAGTTCATCTCTTTCTTTCAGAATGGTTGAAGAAATACAACTTTGCTTCCCTTGCTAAGCTCTTGCAAATGATTCACTAATGAATTCTAGTGTCTAAAAACTTCAGAGCATAAACATGAAATTGGCAGAAGCATCTTCAAGAGCTAGGTAGCCATATGTTGCTTCCAGCATCAAAATTATCCAAACTGCAATTCAGTCAGGTCTTCTAGCCAGAAAACATACAGCAGAACTCTGCTAGACTTCAAACTAAAAACATAGGTAAAGATTTTCTCATGATCTAGGCTAATCCTGCAACTGCCTTTTCTATTTAACAAAGAATTCTGTGAAGTTAGGTGCTAATCACCTTCCTACTTGTGTCCAGGTTTCAGGGGGAGCTGAAAAGGCAGGAAGAGTAGAATAACTGAGAAGCGTGAGGTAGTACAGGGAAGTAGTGACAAAGCAAGCATATACAAAAAGGCTACAAGTCATTTGAATGTATCACCTGCAGATCATGCCATGAACTCATAGAATTCATGGAAGTGATGAGGTTGGAAGAGACCTCTGAGATCACCAAATCCAAACACTCACCTAGAGCTTGCAATCCCACCAATACTGCTGAAGTGCTACCACTAAACCATGTCCCTAAGTGTTGCATCAATATGTCTTTGAAATATCTCCAGGCATAGTGACTCTATCACTTCTCTGGGCAGCCTCTTCCAATGTCTGATGACCCTTTCCATGAAGAACTTTGTCCTAATGTCCCACCTGAACCTCCACCGATGCAACCTGAAGCCATTTCCTCCTGTCATATCACTTGCTGCATGTGAGAAGAGACTGATCCCCACCTCACTCCAACCTCCTTCACAGTAGTTGTAAGGGGGTAATGAGGTCTTCCCTCAGCCTCCTCTT
>VWYK01114400.1:4250-16857 GCA_013399775.1 Semnornis frantzii | reverse complement strand
AACCCAAATCATTCTACAGTTCTGTGAACATTCCCAGCCTCCACTGGACTCTCTCCAGTAGTTGCCTGTCTCTCAAGCTGGGGAGCCCAGAACTGGACCCAGGACTCCAGATGTGGTCTCAGTAGGGCAGAGCAGAGCAAGAGAACCTCTCTTGACCTGCTGGCCACACTCCTCTTCACACACCCCTTCTTGGCCAGAAAGGCACATTGCTGGCTCAAAGGATGACAACACAGCTGCAGTTTGTGAGTGCTGACCCAGCAGACTATTGGTTCTGTTTTACAGACCATTGAGCACTCAACCATCTCACAGCACTTAAAGCTGTCTCACAGCTGTGACTCTAGAGGGCAGTAGCCGTTAAGAAGAAACATCTCCAAGCAAGCAGCACCGAAACCGTTCCCCTCAGAAGCAGCGTTTAACTTGTGTACATAAATCAGAGAATTTAGCTTTCCCAAGCAGAACTATCTTGGAATTCTCTCCGGAGGCAGAATACTGATTACCTGAGACTCCACTGAGAACACTTGGCCTTGTTTAAGCAGCAAATCTTCTTTTCCTAGATGTGAAGAGCAAGCAGAAGTTAGCCTGTGTTTGAAACAGTGACATAGAAGCACAGCAACAGTTATCATCCTTCCTCAAGTTGAACACAACAAACAGGACTGCTGTAGGTTGGTGTTTAAGGGAAAGGTCTGGAGAGGAGCAGCTGAGGGAACTGGGGTTGTTCTGTCTGGAGAACAGGAGGCTGAGGGGAGATCTTGGCTTTCTACAGCTCCCTGAAAGGAGGTTGGAGCGGGTTAGTTTCTTCTTCCTAGTATCAGGTGATAGAACAAGAGGAAGTGGCCTGAAATTGCACCAGGGGAGGTTTAGGTTGGACATTAGGAACAATTTCTTTCCTGCAAGAGTGGTCAGGCATTGGAACGAGCTGCCCAGGGAGGTGATGGAGTGACCATCCCTGGAGGTGTTAAAGAAACATGGAATTTGGAGACATGACTTAATGGCCATAGTGGACTTGATTACCTTAAGGTCTGCTCCAACCCAAACAGTTCTGATTCTATGAAATATTTGGTATTAGAACCATGAAATCGTTTTGGTTGGATGAGACCTTCAAGATCACTGAGTCCAACCACTAACCCAGCATTGCCAGGTCAGTGCCAAACCATGGCCCTCAGCCCTACATGACTTTGAAACCCCTCCAGGGATGGACTCCAACACTGCCCTGGGCAGCCTGGGCCAGGCCTTGACAACCCTCAAGAAATCATCCCTCAAGTCCAACCTTCCCTGGTGCAATTTGAGGCTATTTCCTCTTGTCCTATCAACTCCTAACTCTTGTCCTAACAACCGCTCCTTAATTAAGTCACACTGGAACTGTGCACAAACTACCCCAGCCAGGCTCGTTGAACTGTTCTGCAAAACAGCCACCTTGAGCTAAGTGCATGTCTGCACATGACCACACCTGGGAGAAGCATCTTCCTGCACTCCAAAGAAATGATCCTTCCTGACAGGCAGCCAAACTGCCTCATGACAGATTAGGTAACACTGAGTTATACAAGTGCAAGCCAGGCCTGCAACCATGTCGAAAGCACAAGACTTCAGCTTCTGGAAACAGAATCACTTCTAGTAGAAGGGTAAAGCTGAGGTCTTGTGATTAAAGTTGTTTTCAACCTGCCCACACAGTGATGACCATGGCTTTCTTTTCATAGCATCATAGAATTGTTTAGGTTGGAAAAGATTTCTAAGAGAATACAGTCCAACCATCAACCAACACCACCGAGGCCGTTAAACCATGTCCCCAAGTGCCATGTCCACACATTTCTTGAACAGCTCCAGGGATGGGGACTCCACCCCCTCCCCAGACAACCTGTTCTAGTTCCTGACCACTTTTACAGGAAAGATTTTTTTTCCTAATCCCCAACCTAAACCTCCCCTGGTGCAACTTGAGGCCATTTCTTCTTGTTGTATCACCTGATACTAGGGAGAAAAAAAAGTGTGATCACCACCTCACTGCAACCTGTTCAAGGATGGAAAGGCTCAACATACAGCACAGATCTTACCCAGATTGTTTTTCATGTTGTTGGAAGACAGTGTGACAATGGACATTTCACAAGAGCAGTCACCCATGAGACTGATCAAGTGTCCTAGCACCTGGGTACAAACACAACTGCACCCAGTTGACTGCACTCTTAGGTGTGGACACACATTAGGCTTAAGAGAAAGGAAAGGAAAAAAACCAACAACCAAAAGAAGAAAAAAAAAAACTTCTCCATGTATTCCAACACTGCATCATGCATGGCAAGTTGGAAGAATTCAGCATACTCACTGTTCCCAAAGTTACTTCCAGATCCCATCGAGTCAACCTAAAAAGTCGACAGCAAGAAACAGACACAAAAAAAAAGAAAGAGCTGAAAATTCACCTTGATTTTTTTCCTATGTAGTTTAAAGGGTAGGGAAAGCTTTAGCAATGAGGTCATCACTTCAGACTTTCAACAATTTAAGACTGCTGAAGTATTTACTGCTGCAAACATGAGTTGCTACGTTACCTCTCCAACCAATGGACGTACTTCGTAGTACTTGAGTTTAGCTTTGAGAGCTTCAATAGTTCTTAAGCTTTCCTCCTGCTGTTTCTCCTTGGTGGTGAGGATTTTCTTCAACTCATCCTTCTGAAAGAGAGAAGGAGTGCCACTTAGCCAAGAAGGGACAGATTTCTAACATCTCACAGTTTGGGGTGAACATTAACCAAGATGAGCACGGGAAGAATCCCTGATTTTGACTTTGAAGTTGGTCCACAACCCTGCTCCTCTAACAAGAGGGAATATGCACCAACATAGTCAGTGCTTAATTCATTCACCTTTATTAGGTTTGCATTACTGGAAGTCACTAAAGGCACACTTAAGTCAGCTGTAAAGGTGCCAGGAAGATTACAGACACTAATGGCAGTAGCAGACGTGCTGTGCAGCTTATGAGCCCAGTAGGTAGTGTTAGACTGATACAATTTAGTACTTCCCAGAATTCCAGCACAGTGGGAGATGGATGGGACCTCTCCAGATCATCCAGTCCAACCCTCCTGCTGAAGTTGGATCACCTACAGCAGCTTGCCCAGCATCAGAGTGGCATGGGGGATTTGGAAACTCTCCAGAGAAGGAGGCTCCACCACCTCTCTGGGCAGCCTGCTCCAGGGTTCCAGCACCCATGAATTTAAGAAGTTCCTCCTGGTGTTGAGGGATTTCCAGACAGCTTTTCTTTCCTCTGCATCATGACTGAAACACAATGGCCTCTTCCCCTGTTTCAAAGCTCTATTACACTTTAAGGTGATATCTCATACCTCATTTTCAAGATCATCTGCAAACATTTGCTCCTGCAAAAATAACAAAAGAAATCCCCCCCACAAATCATATTTTTTAGTAAGCATTTCAGGAGCTTATTCACAGTTTTAGTGACAAACCTACCCCAGTGCCTAATGCTACACACTTCTGACTGCTCCCCTTCAGCATGTAACCTTCTGGCAAAGGAAATAAGCAGAAGTGAAGGATGTTGGACAGAGCAATGCAAGTAAAAATCTGGCATCTCTTTCACTGCCTAATCCCTGCACTCCTGAGGCAGAAGAAAGGATTTTCAGAAGTTTGCTGATGCTGGAAAGTGAACATGAAGAAATTTTGTGGTTTTGTTTTAAAAGAGAGAAGTTCAACTAGCAAATGGTTTTGAGGAGAATTATTCTGCTTATCCACAGGCAGGGGAAGCTGCATACACATTTGAAACCTCTACAAAAGGTAAGTGAAATAAAATGTCAGCCCCCAAAAAGCTTAAAAAAACCCACCCACCAATATTAAATTCATTAAATTCCTTCTGGTTTTATCTTCCTCCTCACCTCTACTGGTCATATTTTAAATGACCTCTTCTTTGAGGTCTAAAAACTGCTAGAAAAACAAAAAATATACAGTGAAGAAGCAAAATGTGAGCCCCTAAAAAGCTGACAAAAACAACAAAATTGAGTTCTTTCTGGTTTTATCTTCCTCCTCACCTCTGCTGATCATATATTTAGACCTCAAAAGAAGAGGAAGTTTCAAACCCTCTATGAACACCATGATGAAGCAGCAAAATGTGAGTGCCCAAAAAGCTAAAAAACAGAAGAAAGTTCTGGGTTTGTTTTTCTTCTCACCTCTACTGCTCATATATAGACTCAAGACAGAGGTCTAAAGCAGTGGGTTTAAAACAGAGATTTTTAAAACAGCATTTCAAATATGGGGGGTAAGAAATTCCCTGTTGAAAAACCTTTTTTGCCACAAGATTTTTTTTGTGTGTGTGTCTTCACTCCAAATGGCAGATGGAAAAAAAGCAGAGCTGCCACACACCACCTATGGTTAATTGTGCAGCTGAAGTTGATCTGCAGATTATGAAGTGCAGGAGCATCCCATGGCTCATGAGGATACAGCCAGAAGCATTACTGCTCAAATTCAGGAGTAGCAGTGAGTGAAGGTGCAAAAGGTCTTCTCACATTTTGGATGTTAGAAGACCAGAGACTTTTTCAGCAGCAGAAAGTGACAGTGATACAGAAACGATTCCCAAGGAAGCAGTGAAGACACATCTCAATTCCACATGCTTTCCTTTCTGCTTTCATAGAATGGCTTGGGTTGGAAGGGACCTTAAACATCAGCTAGTTCCAACCCCATGCCATAGGGACACCTTCCACTAGCCCAGGTTGATCGAGGTCTGGCCTTCAGCACCTCCAGGAACAAGGTATCCACAACCTCCCTGGGCAACCTGTTCCAGTGTCTCATCAGTCTCACGGGAAAGAATATCTTCCTAATCTCCAGTCTAAATGCCCCCTCCTCAAGTTTCTACCAGCCTCCACTGTCAGCAGCAGGTGGTTATATTCCAACCTTCAAGTCAAGCTGTGCCAACACCAAGTTTACCTCATTGAGCTGAAGCTGTAGCCCACTGATTCTATCCAGCAGCATCCTCTGCTCCTCTTGCACTTCTCTCATCCGATCTTTCAAATCTTGATTTTCTAACTCCAAGTCCTTTAAAAGGTAAGGGAAAAAACAAACAAACCCACACACACTCATGAGGAGCATCACCACAACACCCTGGAGCCACTGCAGATCAAGTTGTTCAGGTCTAAGAGCAACCTGCTCTAGTTGCAGATGTCCCTGTTGACCACAAGCTGTACTTTGAAGTTCCCTTCCAACCCAAATCATTGCCTAATTCTATCCATGATTGTAGAATCACAGAAGGGTCTAGGTTGGAAGGGACCTCAGAGATGGGGCAGGGGCACCTCTCAACTAGACTTGGTTGCTCAAGGTCTCATCCAGCCTCGCCTTGAACACCTCCAAGGATTCTGTGCAACCCATTGCAGTCTCACCACCCTCATACTGAAGAGCTTCTTCCCAAAATCCAAGTTAAACCTACTCTCCCTCAGCCTCAAACCTCTTCCCTAAGGAAACTCAATCTGAACCAAGTTTGAGCAGTAATTACAGACACCAAGCCCTGCCTAGTAAGTCCCCTAATGATTGTGTGGCCTTCTTGCAGGTCTGTTTCATTCTGAAGGTTTATTCTAAGCACAAGCTCCAGAGTCCTCAAGCCTTACAGCTTTAGATAGCTTATCTTCCTGTCAGGGTGCATAGAGGTTTTGAAAGCATGAGCAGAGCAAGATGCTGACAGCACTCCAGAGGCTGCTTATCTGCTGTCTGCTAACAAGTAAAAATAACTGATGTTAAAACAATTCCTGAAACCCAACCACTGCAGCCAAAGGTGTGATGAAAAAGCCTCACAGGCATGAAGCACAGCGACCTTTAAATGTGCTAACTGTTCCAGCAGCCACAGGAGACACCCTGGTAACGTGTAATAAAGTCAGCAGAAGAAAATGACAGCTCTGTGCCATCAAGAGCTCCCATCCAAACAATAAACCTTGTTTAACTCTTGCCTGATCATTGCTGCCCTAATTGTGTGACTACTTCAGCTCAAAACAGAGCAAGCTGCACTCAGAGATTTTTATCAGAGTTATACAATGGTAGGGTTTGGAAAAGACCTCTGGAGACAGAGTCAAATCTCCCCATCAAAGCAGGATCACCTAGGGCAGGTCATACAGGAACACATCCAGACTGGTCTTGAAAGTCTCCAGAGAAGATGACTCCACAGCCTCTCTGGGTAGCCTGGTCCAGGGCTCCAGCACCCTCGCACTAAAGAATTTTCTCCTCCTATTGAAGTGGAACTTCCTGGGCTCCCATTTGTATCCATTTCCCCTCATCCTTTCACACACAGCACTGAAAAAGATTCTGACCCCTTCTTCTTGACATCCACCCTTCACATATTCATAAACATTCATAAGATCTCCTCTCAGGCTGCTACTCTCCAGACTAAACAGCCTCAGATCTCTCAGCCTCTCCTCATCAGACAGATATTCCAGTCCCCTCATCATCCTCATAGCCTTCCTTGGACATTCTTTAGTACATCCCTGTCCCTCTTGAACTGAGGAGCAAAGAACTGGACACAATACTCCAGGGCAGAGTAGAGGGGGAGAAGAACCTCCCTTGACCTGCTGGCCACACTTCTTCATACACCCCAGGATACCATGACCTTTATCCCTTCAGTACAATGTGGTGCAGAATGGAGGCTTTGAGTTTTCAGTGTAAAGCTTAAGACATTGTTTACCTTCGTGGAAACTGCAGTGACATAGCCACAGGAGGAGAAAAATCAATACTAATTAGTAGATGACACAGGTTGTTTGGCTATGAGTAAACCTCCCTCTCGACAACATGTAACATAAACCTTCCTGCTTTGTGACTCTGGGATTTTACTGCAGGGAGAGGGAGCAGAAGGTGAAGATCTGGGCCAGCTAAAGACATGAAGAGACTTGCAATCATTTGTTATCCAAACAAATTTTGTTCCTGAAAAACTTTACAGTTTATCTGCATAATTGCCGCATTACAGGCACGCAATTAAGTTTTAATTAAGCAGCAATAGATCTGACCTTTCTTAGTGGAATTGCTAACTTATTTTACAAGCACATGTTGACTTTAGCAGGTCTGGTTGATTGTGAGGGTGGGAATAGAGCAGTCACAGCAATTCTCCTCACTTACCTGAGCATTATGATCCTTCTGATAGAGCTTGACATTCACCTCCTCCTGCGTGTGGAGCCGGTTCCACTTCTGTGACATATTAGTAACCTGGGATTGCAGCAATGAAGCCTTCAGTTCACAGATAGAATGGGGTGGGTTAAAAGGGCCCTTAAACATCATCCAGTTCCTACTCCATGCCATGGGCAGGGACACCTCCCACTAGACCGGGTTGCTCAAGGCCTTATCCAGCCCAGCCCTCAACACCTCCAGGGAGGGGGCATCCATGACCTTCCTGAGCAATCTGTTCCACTCTCACTGGAAAGAATTTCTTCCTAATCTCCAGTCTAAATCTTCCCTCAAGCTTCAATCCATTGCCCCTCTGCCTCCCTTTCAGCTTCCACTGGGGGGCAATACCACCAACACCCACATTCTGACAGACAACTTCTCACAGAGGTCACCCAGAGCTCACCCAGTCAGCAAACAGCCAAAGCTCTAATCCTGAATGTGCAAATCCCCAGATATTTCTCACATCAACAGCCACACCATCTGAGTAGAGAGGGTATCTTCTCAGCTAAGTAAGAAGTGGAGATTTTATAATACACTAAACTAATTTTGCACCACAGCATCCTTTTAAGGACCCTTTCAACACCACCAGTGACAGAATGACTTGGGAGATGCTTTAATTCAACCTTACCTTTTGTTCGGGCTGCCCTCTCTTCATACTGTCTCTTGCTGAGAAGGCAACACAGAAAGAGGGAGTTAAAAAAAATGTATTCCCTTCAGACTAGTTAATTCTGTCTACTTTCCATCTTGGGAGGACATTTCAAGAAATCGATTCACCACTCCTCAGTTAACCAACCATGGAAACACTCAGGAGTGAAAAGTTTTTCTATTACTAAGGCTAAGTAACTCACATCATCAACACTGCAATGCCAGGCTCAGCAACCCTGAGCCTCCATTTACATTGAAATAGAATCATTGTTTGGGTTGGAAAAGACCTCTAAGATCAAGTCCAACATCACCATGGCCATCAAATCATATCACAAAGGGCCATGTCCACAGGTTTCTCAGACACCTCCAGGCATGGTGACTCCACCACCTCCCTGGGCAGCCTGTTCCAATGCCTGACCACTCTTGCAGGAAAGAAATTGTTCCTTGTATCCAAACTAAACCTCCCTTGGCACAATGTCAGGCCACCTCCCACTGCCCTAGCCCCCGACACTAGGAAAGAGAGACCAAATCCCCACCTCACTCCAACCTCCTTTTGGGCAGTTGTAGAGAGCCAGGTCTCCCCTCAGCCACTTTTGCTCCAGGCTCAACAACCCCAGGTCTATCAGTTGCTCCTCATCAGACCTGTTCTCCAGACCCTTTACCAGTNCCCAGGTCTCTCAGTTGCTCCTCATCAGACCTGTTCTCCAGACCCTTTACCAGTTTTGTTGCCCTTCTCTGGACCTACTCCAGTCCCTCAACATCCTTTTTGTAGTGAGGCACCCCAAATGAACCCAGGATTCAAGGTGTGGTCTCACCAATGCCCAACACAGGGGGACAATCACTTCTTAACCTCTCCTGACCACCCTATTGCTGACCCAGGTCAGGATGTTGGCCGCTTCTTGGTCACCTGGGCACACTGCTGGCTCATGTTCAGACTAAACCATCCACCCCCCCAAACCTTCTTTTCCCTCCTAATCAGACACTTTATGACTTTGTTGTTGTTCAAGAAACTACAGTTGCCCTCCAAAAAAAAAAAAAAAGCCAATTGCTGAAGGCACAACAGTGGGAAGAGCATAATCTAAACGAGAGAAACCCCAAACCCGTTGCAGCCAGCTTCTCCATACCTTTGCTGGAATCCTCAAGGGCAGCTTTTATTAAAGCCAAAATGTCAATATTGTCACCAATTCGGGCATAGTAAGCACAGTCATGACCAAGGCCATCAGTCAAACTAACATCAGCACCATTCCTGAGCAAAACTTCTACTGCATCCTTGCAGCCGTATTCACAGCCTAGCATTAAGGCAGTCCTGAGGATGAGGAGAAAGATGGGATTCAGAGACTTGAGGATCTCACCCTTCAATGGAGCAATCACAGAAATAATCCTTCCTACCCTCGTGCCTAACCATGGCAACTTGAGGCAAGGAGTCTTTCCCCTATCGAGGGAGGAAGCTAAGCTTTCAAAAGTCATTTAGTCGATGGTTAAATATTTGTTGAAAAGCAAACAACACTCCAAGAGCAGCATTTTTGTGGAACTCAACATAAACCTCAAGCCTTTGAGAGCCACCCAATGTTTTGAAAACAACTATGACTTCTGCTTCCCCTCTAGTTGGATGCAGATCTCAGACACAACAAAACACAAGAGGGCTTAGACAAAGCTGGAGGAGGCAAGTACTTGGGAGTCCTGGCAACAGCATCCAAACACTTGCCAGCTCCAGAACATGCAATGCAAGGATCCATGCTTTGCCCCACAGCAGCCTCATGTTCGTGGGCCACCAAGCAGCCATCCTTCAGGATACAGCTGGTAGTAGTAGTAGCAGCAAACCCCCTTTCCCTGATCTCTTTAATACAGGAGCAAACATTTCAAGGCCTTTAGGTTTCTTTAAAGCCATGGTGGGACTCAAGTGCTTCTTGAGCAAGCACCACTTTTGTCACGAATCATTCTGCATGTTGACCCCAAAGGGTGCAAGATGCAGATCTGCAAACAAAGCCCCCCATCCAACAAAACCCAGTTTCTCTGCTGGTAGTAGCAATCCAATTATTTAAGATGCAAGAGGCAGCAATTAAGAAAGCCATGCCAGATCTGTGTCACTGCACTGGCACATCCACTTCTGAACTCAAGCCCAGGTTCTTTTCCACTGAATTTAGCATTTTTGTTCTGCAGCCTGTAAGTCAAAGGAGAGCTTTCCACTCTTGAAATGTCAGCAGGCACTCTGACAAGCCTCAGCAAGTGTTACCTGTTTTGTTTGTCCCTGGCATTAACATCTGCTCCTCTGTCTATCAGAAGCTGACAAACTGTGGGACGACACATCTGAGTGGCCAGCACTAGTGGCGTCCTCCCATCCTGCAGAGAGGAAAAGGGAAAGGTGTAAAGATAAGGAGAACAAAACAGAGAAAACACAAGAACTCAGGCAAGGGTTTGTGCAGGGGAATGCTCAAAGCAGCAACTTACACCATCTTTTGAGTTCACTGAGGCCCCGTGATCACAGAGGAGCTGTATGCTGGAGGAACAGTCTGACATAGCTTGAAAGAGAAAGAGTAAGAGCAAGTCACAACCTTGGTGACACTCCAAACGCTTCCCCAGGTCTATGTTTCACAAGTTAAAGCATGACAAGGCTCCAGGACTCAGTTCCCACACAACCATCTCAAAAGCATGTGGAGGAAATTGAGCTCTACTGTTTGAGACACTGCAGAACAGTGAAGAAGAAGGGAATCCAGAGTGATGGGACCTTAACCTACTACCATTGACCTGAAACACTGCTCCTCATACTTGATTAATTCATAGGCATCAGGAGACACCTTCAGACCTAAAACCTCTAAGACTGTTCATAGACTAACAGAATGGTAGGGGTAGTAAGGTGCCTCTGGAGACAGTTAACTCCCCTGCCAAGGCAGGATCACCTAGGGCAGGCCACAGGAACATATCCAGCTGGGTTTGGAAGCTCTACAGAGGAGCGGACTCCACAACCTCTCTGGGCAGCCTGCTCCAGGGCTCCAATACCCTCATACTAAAGAAGCTTCTCCTCCTGTTCAGGTGGAACCTCCTGGGTTCCAGTTTGTGCCTGTTGCCCTTTGTCCTGTCACTGAGCTCCACTGACAAGAGTCTGGCCTCATCCTCTTGCCCCTCACCCTTTAGCTCTTGCTGAGCACTGAGCAGACCCCCTCTCAGGCTGCCCTTCTCCAGGCTCAGATCTCTCAGCCTTTCCTCATCAGGTAGATGTTCCACTCCATAGCCTCTGTTCAGTAATTCCCTCTCTCTTGGAGACCCCAGAACTGGACCCAGTATTCCAGATATGGTCTCACTAGGGCAGAGTAGAGAAGGGTAAGAACCTTCCTCAACCTGCTGGCCACACTCTTCTTCATGCACCCCAGGAGACCAATAGCCTTCGTGGCCATCAGGACACATCTCTGTCCCATGGATAACAACTTGTCAATGACAAACCTGTCAGCTTTTCTGTTGTCAGGTTTGTCATTGAGGACTAACCTGACAACAGAAAACAATTCTCTCATGCTACAGACTCCAACATCAGAAGACTTAAGCTAAGCTACATCTACATTTCACGCTTCACTTAGGAGGGAAGCAAAACCTGTTACCTGCATCGTGAAGTGCAGTTCTTCCTTGAAGATCCACATTCTCTGTTGGACAGTTGTACTGTTAAAACAAGAAACCCCAGTTATCAGCTGAGATTCAGACTGCACTGAGCAAGCATGAAGCATTCAGAGGGTTGAATTAAAGCAATAAAAAGTGACTTAATTAAAAATAAGTGTTAAGTTTGCAGTTTAGTGCCATACACAGACTAACAAGCTGTGCCTACAGGTACTATGATGCTCTAAAGACACTGATCGAGAGTTGTAGAAGCTCCAAAAGTTTAAACACACTCAAATTTTCTTCATTCAAATGAAGAAGAAAAAAAAAAAAGCACACAAAACTAAAAGATTCCCAAAATCATTTCATTAGTGAGAGACTGAAGATATGAACACCCATCTTTTCAGGACAATCAAGTCTTCCTTTGAGGAGAGCCCCACAAGGAGGAGCACCCTCCCTTTGGGGCCTGTGAGAAGTTCAGTGCTCCCCTCAGGGAGAGACCTGTGAGGAGATCCCATCCCTTGGGTACACTTTTCAGTGCTACCATTCCTAAAGGCACTCGGGAAAGGAGCAGCAGGCTTGAAGTTCCTTTTTATTGCAGAGGTAGAAACCACAACTTGATTTGCTTGCCTTTGTGAGCAGACCAAAAAGGTTCACTTGCTTCCTTACAGCACCCTTTCAGCCACAACTTCTTCAATACAAAACAGGTCTTTCCCCCATGACTGCCTCATTCTCACAATGGACGCAGTTCTGCCAGTAAAATGTGGCACAGCCCCATTTTGAACCTTCAGGGCACCTTCTTGCCTCTCTCAAGAATCAAACCCAACACAAACAAGCTGTCTTCTCCAGTACCTGCAGCAGCTTCTGCAGACACAAAGCGTGTCCATACTTGGCAGCTAGGTGCAGCGCGTTTCTGCCTGTGGAGGGAAGAACATCAGCTCCAGATCAATCAGCAACAGGCAGGGAGAAGCACCAGACAAATCCAACCTTGGGTTGCTGCTCAGCAAGTTTATTACTAATTATGGAACACTAATTCCTAATTAATTCATTTGTACTGCACTGAAGGAGTAGCATATCTTCAGCATCTGAAGGCGGGGGGGGAGCCCAGCCCAGCTACCTCCTTCAGCATCTGAAGGGGATCACAGAAAGGCTGGGACAGGGCTGGTGACAGGACAAGAGGCAATGGCTTGAAACCGCTGCAGTGTAGATTTAGGTTGGACATTCACAGAAAGGTCTACACAATGAGGGGGGTGAGACACTGGAACAAG
>VWYK01114398.1:0-15709 GCA_013399775.1 Semnornis frantzii | reverse complement strand
TTTTTTGTTGGTTTATGTATTTACCTCTGATTATAGGCATAGTATACAAGTCTTCATATGATGTCAGATTTACTTGAGTTCCCATATGCTGGAAGCAACAGCTAATTTCAGAACCTCCCTCCCTTCCTGTGGAAGATTACCAGGACTTCATAACCCCAGAGTTAGGAATGACTACTCACATATTAGTATTTTAAAGTAGCGGTTTAGTTATTCAACACAGCCAGTCATAGAATTAAATCACTTTGTGGTCTTTTGAGTACCCACTGTATCAGTAAGACCATCTCCAATATACTGGGGGTGAAGACTTTTCCCTAATTGAAAGGCTAAATTCTTCCTGTGGAAGCTGCTCGGTGTCATCTCAGATTAGATCTATCTTTTCCTGCTTCACACTTTAGGTAATCATTTTGTTGTTTCAGTCACCTAGTCATCTGGCTGCAAAGTGTGATCATGGGAAGTATGTCCTGGTTTTACCCTTTTCAGCCTTCCTACATTGAGTAGAATGGTCTGATTGCCTCCACTGCATGTTCTGAAAGTCTTCATTCTGTGACTCAAACCCTCAAAAAGCTGTTGTAGCTCTGCAGTTTTTCTTTTGAAATATCTGCATTTCCATCTGAACTCCAGGCTTCCTTTGCACCAGTCATGGGAACTCTGGCCTTTACAAGACTTACAGACATTTCAGTCTAGACAATGTGTTGTGCCAGTAGCAATCCAAATAATCCTTGGTATCTTGCACGTCTTCTGCAAGAGCGGCCTTCTTAGGCCAGCAGACCTAAGTTTAGAAGACCTTCGGAAAGTATTCCTTCATAATATAGAAAAAAGATTTTGTCAACTGTTCTGTTAACTTGTGTTTCTCAGGCACAGCTACCATATTTCTCAATCCTCCTGGTACTAGGCCACAATCTGAAGTTAATTACCAAAAGAAGTTCTCTCTGGGTTACACCATTAACACTTCAGAGAATGCCATGGCAGCTCTCAGACAGACCTAATTCTAAATCAAACCATCATCTGGAGTGAGCAGCTTGTGTTTCGCCTGTCAAAAAGGTGCTGCTAACTAATGTGGTCCATCTCTTTTTAGGCCAGAGGGGTTGCCATGGTAACCTATTTGAATGTAGATAGATATACTTTTGAGTCATCATCAGAGCCCAGCTTTGATAGTACGAGGTTTGGATTGACAGCCAGTACTGCATATTGTGTAGGTTGGCACGCCTCTGGACCAGAAGGTCCTGGAATTGCTACTGTCGGATGAAGATTCTTACAAAAAAGCTGTGTGCGGCTCCCTGAGGTTTCTCTGATACACCCTTGAATGGCAGTCAGGTATTCCTTGGTGTCCTCACTCTATGAATGGGCAAGCTAAAGATCACACCTCTAACTGTGACAAGTTCCTCACTCCAGTTTAAAAGTCCTTCCCAAAAAAATGGAGTTTTTTGGGGGAGGAAGCCTCTGGGAAAGGCTGTGTTACTTACTTAGGGGACATGTATACTTTAAAGTTGCATCATAGAAACCTTTCTGAAGCCACTTCCCAAGCTACATACATGTGTTGGAATGAAGAACAGTTTTCTGTTAAAACCAGTAATCCTGAAGAACTGTGATCCTCTAATAAAACTTCTGCAAATCGAGTGCTACAATGTCAAGTATTTCCTATCTGAAAAATTCTCTAAAAGCTCAGATTCCTGCTTTTAGAGGGTTCTAATTTCCCTTTGTTTGAAAAGATGAAAAAGACACTATGTTAAATTTCACTCACATCCACCTACAAGATGTCTTTAAAAATTTGTATTTGGTTCTGCAGATTGTAACTCAGCTAAGATGGATTCACCTACACCTTTCCAATATAAAGTTTTTGCTTCTCTGTAGAAATTCCTGGAAAAATCAAAAACTGTCCTCAGTCCTGTTAAAATTCGGTCCTTCATTGGCAACTTCTTTTGAAGCTTATCCAGTGACACAAAATACATGTTCCTTACTCTGCAGCTGTGCAGCAGAACATGTTTTTACTGGCTAAAATGAAAACTTTGTTCTTAATGTCAAGAGAAAGTTTCTTGTCCTCCCTCTGGAGGGATATTGTCTATGAAGTGATATTTGCATTATCCTGACTTCCCAAATCTGTACAAGAAAGTTCTTAGAAGTATGTTCTGTTACATGACCATAAAGCCTCCTGCTAGCCAAGAAACTGTGGCGAGTTTGAAGTTCGGTTTCTCTCAACTTGCCATGTACAGCATTTCACCATAGTAAGAAATCATTCTTTGAGGAGAAGCAAGAATGGTTGGGTGTCTATCCCTTCTTCCTTTCAGATCCTCTTATCTCCTCCCAGTCTAATATATTATTTCAGGCTTCAGACTTAACTACCCCAAAACTCCAGCATGTGACACTGCACTCCTGTGAGCAAGAGATTATAAACTGAGACTTATTTGGGGTTACCTGTCTGCAGCTTGTCCAGACAGGCAACCAAACAGAAGCACTAACAGTTCATCTTCTAGTTCAGCTTTTCCCAAAGAAACAGTTAACTAATTAACCAGGATCAATCCTTGACCTAGACCCCAGTTTTAACTGTATTTTTTTTGCACCTCTTTTATTTGAGCTCTGCCCAAGATGGGTCTGTCAAATTGTGAGATGGCAAATCATAGAATCATAGAATAGTAAGGTTGGAAGTGACCTCAAAGATCATCTAGTTCCAATCATTACTAAGAGTTAAAAAGCTATTACAAGAAATGAAGTGTGGGTCTAATTAAGAGGCAGACCACTCAGCCCTATGAAACCAAAATAAAAAGTTTCTTTCTTTCCAGTATGCATGTTAAACAAACCAGCTCTGTAATCATTACCTTCCTATAATGTGTATTTCAAACTCCACTCCCTGACTATCCGCACTGTTTTGTGGCCCTCGAGTATATTCTGTGGCCTCACTAAGTAGGCTAATTGCTGTGTGGGCCAGCACTCTTTTTTTTGTAGGGCACACTTTTTAGGGGCCTGCAGTTTCACCTCCACAAGCTATTCCGGGGAACAGGCAAGGTTGATGTTGACCTTATGCTGAGAATGTCCCTGCCCACCTCATCACGACCACTACTGCATGCCAGTGGTAAGCCAGTGGTGTCAAGTCCCACGGGGGTAGTTCTGCCAGAATGGAGCTACAAAAATAGCATGTCAGGTGCTGGGCAGGGGTTATCTGCTAGAGCAAGGATATCCCTTAAGAATTCCTACTATAGGTTCCCCAAGCTGGCATCTTTAACGGTTTGTGCAGCACAGGATGACACAGTTACCTGTGGGAGAAGCACACATGTAGACACAAATCTGAAACCTCATGGGAAGAA
This sequence comes from Semnornis frantzii, assembly GCA_013399775.1. NCBI lineage: Eukaryota > Metazoa > Chordata > Aves > Piciformes > Ramphastidae > Semnornis > Semnornis frantzii. Next base: position 12,410 of record VWYK01114398.1, on the reverse strand, counting down.
TAGCATCATACAACCAACTTGGTACTAGTATGTCACCTGGCCTGCTGTTCCTGTGCTTGGGTTCCTTTTAGAGCCTTTTACAGGTGTAGTAGGGTGGATGAGTCTAGAAGGTCACAAGATGGTTAGCAAAGAGTTAGGCTAACCTGACTCTATTGGACTTCACACTTCTTTGTGCCCATGCTTTTAAAAGAGGTGACAGGGTTATCTATATCCTACCGTCAGTGTTAAGTGATTTCCACCCCAAAGTCTCTTGTGCTGGGATCCTTTCCTTCTTCATCTGCAGTCAGGAAGTCTGATTGTTCATTTACTCAGCACAGATACATTGTTTGTGAAAACACTTTAGCAAAAATGGCTTGGACCAACTTTGAATCAGATTAGGAAATCCTGAGCTGCATCAGGTGCTTGCTGAGCAAGAACTGGCCCATAAGCATTACTGAAGATTGTTGGATTGCTCTTTACTAGTAGTTTTCCCTCTGAAGAACTGCATATTGTCACATGTTATTAAGGTCAGTTCCAGGCTTTGTGCATGGAGTAGACCCATGCCAAGCTGCACAGCTAGTGCACTAGTGTACTACAGCTGTCTGAAATCCCTGCAGTCACAATGCTCACACACCAACTTTGCTGCAACTACGTATTGCCTTAACTTGTCAGCTGTTACCAGGATCAGAATGTTTGGAGTGCATTTCTAAATGCAGTCTTAGATCCAGTTTAAATATAAATGTCTAAATCTGTGTTTTTGGCTCCTTAATGGTTTGGTTTTCAAGATGCTGAGCACACTGAACTACATTTGATTTAATCCACCACTACTGGCAATCCCATGACTTCCATATACATAAATAGTATAGACCTCCTTCAGTTTACCTTTATCTGCACCAGTATTAATTGTGGAAGGTGGACACAGTTACATGATGTATAGAAAAATATTTTGTAGAGGAATAATGGAATACTGGCAAGCATTGGTAGCCTAATTGAAGATGAAGTGTGTTGTTTGCCTAAAGGCTATGAAACCTGACTGTGAGTGGTGGATGAAAAGAACTTCTGCTGTTTCATTTGTTGCTGGCTTATGTGCACTTGTTATGGGTTGAGTGAGAATGGACAGTGAATGATGTATATTGTGTCCTGTTTGATTTTAACTGGTCCTGTGTATGACATTGTGGCGGGGCACACCCATGTCCCGGCCCCACTGAAGGTCTGAATGGGGTGCGAAACTGTTCTGTTCCCCCCACCTCCAGTTCAGGGCGTTTGGAATGTGACAAGAGTAGGTGTCAAGTACCTTATCCCACCCCCGAAGGCTGGAACAGGGGAGAGCAAATCGTCCCAGCATATATATATATGGCAATGGGACACATTATCTTGGAGCACTTAGGGGCAGGAAAGGAGCACTTGGGAGCAGAAAGGAGCAGAAAAGAGCAGAAAGAAGCAGACTTGGAGCAGACTGCCGGAGACTGCTACGGGGGACTTTGAGTAGACTGTTAAGAAGGACTGCCAGCGTTGGCCCAGCCAGCGTCAGACTCGAACTTGGACCTTGACTTAGACCTGGAGTCAGTCCTTGAATTGGTCCTTGAGAGGCATCTGCAAGAACAGTGACGAGAAAGCACAGTCCCTGCTCTCGACCGTCAGATCCCACCTGCCTGTTGAAGGGACCTGCCTCTGCCATAATCGTGGGTATGCCAAGCAGCCTGAGCATTACCCTGTGCTGCCCCATGATTTGCACTTCAAGGCACTGCCAGACTGCCGACAAGAAGCCAAGGGACTATCTCTGAATTCCTACTCCATCGCCATGAGTAGCACAGACCTTCCCTAGGCTCCAGGCTGCCTTTATTTTGTAAGTCTGGCAAAGCTATTTTTTATAGCAAACCTTTCCAGGCTTCCTGATTTTCCTGAATTACTAAATTCCCTGTAAGCATCCTTGTGGAAGATTTTCCTGAACGAATTTCTGAACTCGATCTAACTAATTTTATATAAAGTTGTGGGTGGGGCTTTTGGGAAATAAAATAACTGCAGATTTTATAATTCCTGCCTTGTGAATTCCCACAACCGAGTCAGACATAGGTGGTAATGAATAAGGGGTGAATAATGTCTTGGCTTGAGGTGAATCTGCTGCTGATATTCAATACCATGCTGCCATCAAAATTAAATTGCTGGATGGAGCAAAGTATCATGGGGATTGAAGTTCAGATTGTAACACAAGAGGCTTCCTGTTCTGGTTGCTGCTTCTGGTTTCTGGTTTGGAGTTGTTAGCCTTTTCTGCTGAGCATGCTGCTGCTTCTGCATTTTGCTGCATTTTTCTCCAAAGGGGGTAAGGTAATTGTGCACTGTATTATCTCATTTCCAGTAAAATTTTTATCTGAATCAAGAGGGGTTTTTTTTGGTAATTTTCCCTCCTGTCTGTGTGGGTGGAGAGGGTCTTGCAAGAGTGAGCTGTGTTAACCCAGGACAGCATTTAAATTCACAAGAATGCTGTCATTTTTAAAGTTGTAGAATGGACTTGGTAAAGGTGGCAGGTCTGTAGAGATCTGAAATATTTAATTCAGCAGCAGCTGCACAAAACCACTTCTTTGTTAAGTGAGTTTCCCACAAATTCTTTCCAATCTGGAAAATTAACATAACTGCACATAGCTAATACTTTTATGTGTAGGACCCATCAAGTTTATGAATGCACAGACTATCATCCTTAACAGTGCAAACATCAAGTTTATAAGCAGAGCACATAACAGGTATGCTTGTAACACAGGAAGCATATCTCTTGGTATGTATAAAACTCAGCTATGAAAAACAAAAGATTAAAAATTATTTCAAACACACATTTTTTTTCACCCTTCCAACCAGTATGTCAGAACAGATCTTTTCACAATAAGCTTCAACTGAATTTTGTGTATATATAGAGGGGCTTTTTTTTGGTTGTGGGTTTTTGTTGTTGTTTTAGGGGGGAGCATTGTTTTGGGGTTTTTTTGGAGGGGGATTGTTTGTTGGTTGGTTGGGTTGGGTTTTTTTATATACTATCTCAGGTATGTGAAAAAGGACTACTGTATCTGAATTTCAGGCAGACAGTAATTTTGAAGACTGCCAGTTAAATTTCTAACAAAACTAAGCAAAAATCACAAATTCAGAGTGCCTCAAAACTAAATTGTGAACACTCACAGCAAAATCTCACTAACTTCAGAGAAAGTTTTAAGCTGTTTTGTTATTTAACACATAATTTAACCTTATCTTTGCTGTAGCTAAGATGCATCTGTAGCAGCCTAAATATATTAAAAAATTAAGGTAACATACCTGTTCTGGCTCTTAAAGTTTATTCTGGGTGTATCAATATTGAATATAAATCCTGTATTTGACACCTAGAAGTCTGAATTAATACATTTTATGAACTAGATTATAACATATTAATAAAATACTAATTGCACAGTGCCAGTTATATACATTGGAGACATAAAACGGCACTCAAATTTACACAGGTACTTTATATCTGCAATAGAGAGAGAGTACAGTTTTCTTTCTTATGTGAAACAAAGTACAGAACACTCTGTTACTTAGCTCTTCTGGTTTATAATTACTAAGTCTCCCTTCCTGGTCCTTAACTACTGTAAATACTATTGTTAATTGCTAGGCTAATGCCAGTGGACACTGAACAGAGCATGTGCCTCCTCAATACACTGAAAAGTCAGCTAGCCTGATCAAATGCTCAACTAGATGAAATAAGATCTCATAATTGAGCTGTGCTATGGGAAGGTAACTTTTTATTAAATCGAGTAGAGTCCTTATACTAAAAAACATCTTAGGATGTATCTAAGCTATAAAGCAAGGACTCATAGTACTAACCCAAGAAGGTACAACTACAGCAGCATTTATCAAAAGAGGCCTGAGGCCCAAGGCTGGCCTTATTTTGCTTCATTTGCTGAGGCTGAAACTCTTGTCTGTGCCATCCAACTATCACACTCTGTATCCCAGAGGTCTTTTTTCTTCTGTTTGTGCCTATCCCCTTACCTGCAGTAACCTTGCTCCTTGTCCTGACATTCAGTGAGACATGTGCCTTCTCTGGACCGCAGCAGCAGCAATGATGAAGAGACACAAGGAGGTCCACAGGAGGTGTGAGTGCCCAGAACTCAGATACAATCACAAACCAGAGCAAGCAACTTCAATTAGCCCAGTGCTGCATTAATTGGAGAAGCAGGAACTTCAGGGAATTTACTAAAGTTTCTATTATGCATAGGCAACTGTGCTTCTTTAGATGTTTATAATTTTGGTTGGATAGGGTAATAAGAAGCATTGTCTTCTTAAGCCCTGGGGCTAAGGACCAAGACCCAGGCATAGAAAAAAGGCAAACACTCTTCACACTAGAGCAGCACCTATATTGATTATTAAAACCTGGTTCCAGAAGACTGAGATTTCAGCTGGAAACCTAAGATTTTTACAGAAATTTAAAATAATGCATTTCCTCCTAACCAGACTGAAAAATAGCTGAAACCTTTCTGACCTTGTTTTAGGGTAGTTTGGGGTTTTGGGTTTTTTTTGTGTGCATGTCCAGAACATTCAAGCTGAGGCAAAAATCCAACTAATCCTTTATTTGTTTGTTTTCCATTGTTTATAGGTTTGCAAAGCTTTAACTACTTTGAAGAAGTAGTGGGTCCTGGGTGTTGCCTCAGGATGATTTTTTTTTAAGCCNAAATGTTTCTAGCTTAGATTTTCACAACAAAGAACTTTGCATTGTTTTGTTTTTTTTTTTTGTTTTGCTTTTCAGGGCAGTGAAATCAGTTCACAATAAATTATGGTAAATATCCTAACTCTGTGTCACTTATTTTTACCCCAAACCCACATGGCTCTAAGCATCATCCACTTCTTAGGCAGAGACAATATACTTTTGGTTTTTATCACAGGCAACAGACAGGTGTTACTGTATGTGTTCCACAGACTGCTTATAAGTTACTTCTGAATTAGGCAAGTTTTCCAAGCATTTGTTGGTCTTTTCCCCAACAGAGTATCATAAACTACAAAACCAGGACTTTCTGCAGCAGCTTCCAGTTGTATGTGAAATTGTCAGTGACTTTGCCACAATTAGTTGCGAGATAAAAGGTGTTTCTTATACTGCTTCTTCAGAGCAAACGGATGCACCTTATAGTTTTGATGCAACTCCCAAATAACGTATTTTACATGTTTCCTTTTATAGTTATAAGAAGAATAAATACATTTATTTAAATAAAATCAAGCTAGTTGTCAATTAACTGTATTCCTAGCTGACTGTCAAGGTTTGTTGTCCAACACAGATTTTACATACCTGTGGTACATAGAGAACAAGTTCTGGAGTTCACATATGACTGATGGATGGAGTTGTTACCTTTTCCTATCTGCTTAATCTTCAAAAGTCACCTTTTCAGTCCCCTACTTGTATAGGAGACATGGGAGCCTATCACCTGCAAAACAGCACAGCATTTGCAACAGAAACGTTCATTTCAGAAGACTAAGTTATAAATAGTTAGATCTAAATAATCCTTTAAGGTCATTGCTAAGGGTGGAAGGTAACTTTGTGATGAGAGTAATCAATACTATAGCAGCTTGATATTCATGCACTGTAAATAATATTAGATGTATACATTACCTAGGATGAGTAGTGGTTTTTACTGCATCAGTTATATTTCTGTTTTAAATACTGGCACTATCAAAATAATAAATTGACCTTCTTCAGACTTGTTTTCCTTTCCTTAATGGCCCCACAAGCCAAATTTCATCTCTTGCATTGCAATTGTATTTCAACTGGCATCTAATGGAAAATGTATTTTGCTTTCTACTAGGCAAGTAAAAAATAGATGATTTTGCTTAGGATCCCCAGTAACTCTCGACTTGAAACAAAGCACACAAAGCTCCAGTACAAAATAAGTTTCTAAATGACGAAAAAGGAAGATGATAAATGATACTCAACTACACCTTTAGCTAATGCAACACAATGCAGCAAGTATCATAATTTAGTGAATGTGAGTCATGGGCTGAGATGAATCTGCTGCCGACGTTCTATACCATGCTGATGTCATTCCAGCTTCAAAATGAAAATGCTGGCTGGAGCAAAGGATCATGGGGTTTGACATTCAGGTTGTAACACGAGAAGCTTTATGTTGCTGCTTCCTTTCTGGGGTTTGGGGTGTTGGTCTTTTCTGCTGGGCTGGCTTAGGTGTGTGCTTAGGTGGGGGGAACTGTTTTATTACTAGCTTCTGCTGCTGCTTCGGCATTTTGCTGTTTTCTGCAAACAGGCTAAGATAAATGTGCACTGTATTATCCAGTAAAACTTGTATTATTTCAACCCAGAGGTTCTGTCTTGTTACTTTCCCTCCCATCTACATCAGGAGGAAGAGGAGCTTGTGAGAGTGGGCTGCATTAATCCAGGACAACGCACACATAGCTGAGGTAAGATAAGCAACTTTCGTACCATCTGTTTTCAGGTTACTGCAAATGAATAAAAAGTGTTTAATTCAGGCTGTATTGAATTATTATACCACATTCTACCACCAATCTGAAAGGAAAGTTCTGAGTATACAAACACGTATGACAGTTATGCTCCCTCCTGCATTACTACTTCCCACATTTGCACTCATTTCTGTTTCTCACAATGGCAGTGGGCACCTGAACAAAAACCCAACCGACGGACCAAAACAAAAAAAAAAAAAACAACAAACCAACCAAACAAAAAAAACCCAAGCAACCAACCAACCAAAATGTTTTGGACAACTCACGGAGATTTTCCTTTTAATTTTAGAGAGGGATTTTGAGGTGGTCTCTTCTGCTGCACAGATGTAGCCATTTTTTTCCCCATGTGATCTTTCTTTCTTGCTTTCTACGTTAATTCTCTCTTTCTGCTCAGTGATATGCCTTTGTAGCTACCAGCTGTCCCAGTCATCACTCGCAGAACTCTTTTAAAGACACCAAGATGCCTTCCCCACAGAGGGCTAGTGTTAGGTATTTACACACGGGTGACCTACTTCACTGCCTAACTGGTTTTGACACTATTTTCCAGCTATATGGATTAAGATTTTTTCTTCCTGAAGTCATCAGTCTCTCTCCTAACCTTTTCATGACTCTGAATCATGTCATCATGGTAAGCCTCATGGCCCCTTAATCTTCTCTTTTCAATAGCATTTGCATGAAGAACTACTATATTTGGACCTTAAACCCCATCTAGTTTGTCATCCTGTTTCCAGCAGCAGCCAAAGAGGATGCCCAAGGAGAAAGGAAAGTGTGTTGTCTCCAAGCACTCCCAGTGTCCAGTAATCTGTGGTTTGGAGGCTTCTGCAGTGTGAATCAGAATCACAGAAACATTCTGGTTGAAAAAGAACCTCAGGTTCATCAAGTCCAACCATTATCCCTGCTCTACAAAGTTCACCTTTAAACCACATCCAAACAACTTTTAAACACATCCAAGGTTGGTGACTCAACCACCTCCTTGAGCAGCTGGACTTTTTTAGGATATGAGGTAGTGACAAGACTATAGAGGGAATGGAACAAAGCTGGAGGTGGGGAAATTCAGACTGGACATGAGGAGAAAGTTCTTCAGCATGAGAGTGGCGAGACCCTGGAATGGGTGGTTGAAGCCCTGTCCCTCGAGGTGTTTTAGGCCAGGCTGGATGAGGCTCTAGCCAGCTCGATCCCTAGATGGGCAGGGTGTCCCTGCCCATGGCAGGAGGGTTGGAATTAGATGATCCTTGTGGTCCCTTCCAAGGCTGATTGGTTCTATGATTCTTTCTGTTAAAAAAATGTTTCCTTATGCCCTGTCTAAACCTACCAAGTCCTAGCTTGAGGCCTCGCTTTCCTTCAAGCAATAATCCTTAGAACATATTTTAGGCACTATACAGGACCTGCCCCATAACTTCTAAGATATTTTAGTTCATATTTTTAAGAATCCTGCTTTGCTCTCCCCTGGGTTTTGAGTTTTAATCCATGACGACTTATCACTACTACTTTCCCTTAGCTATCATTAGCATCTATCCTTCAGCAGTAACAGCTCCATTTCAAGGAATATCTTCAACCCACCTCCTTATCCTGTAGCTACACCATAACAGGCTTTTGGATTATTTTGTTAGCAACATCATTCCCTGTAAGACCAACATTCAATTTGACCAAATGAGGGCCTCAGTACAGTGAACAAAAGGCTTATGAGCCAACTATTTCATAAAACATCAACTGCATTTTTAGGCAAGAAGTTAAAGCTTCTGTCAAGAAAACAAAGCTACTCCTCCCAAAATTTCACTTCAGATTTTTTTTCTTTACAAAGTAGAGGAATGGTGAGTTGTATTTCCTTGTTTAACAGCCTTTACATTTAATAGACCTTTCTTCTGTTAATTTGTTTGCTTGGGTTTATTTCCCAAACACTTAGCATTTTGCAGCATCTTACAGTATCCTGCAGCTTTTCCCACAGCTTAAAATCACGTAGCAAACCTATCTTTTTGTTCTGAACATGCTTCCTACCAGCTTCATTAATATTCTTTATATTCTTATTGGACAAAGACATCAATAGTGTCTCCATATTCATCTTTGTCACTGGTGATTTTGTAGCTCTGTGTCCTATTTCCCTTCTGTCAGAGTTAAGAGCCCATAGGTATGCCTTATACAAAAACATTGTTTCTTTGGTTATCCTTGTCAAAACTTTACTAAAATATTTCCAGTTCTATTACGCACTTTTTGAGATGCAAAGAACTGTACATCCTACAATATACAGAGAATCGTAGAATCATTACGGTTGGGAAAAAACCTCTAAGATCATAAAGTCCAACTAACAACCCAACACTACCATGACCACTAAACCATGTCCTGAAGTGCCATGTCTACATGTTTTTTGAACACCTCCAGGGATGGTGACCCAGCACTTCCCTGGGCACCTTGTTCTGATGCACTTTCAGTTTTCCCTATTATCCAATTTAAACCTTCCCTGGCACAACCTGAAGCCATTTCCTCTTGTCCTGTTGTTAACTATTTGAGAGATCAATACCCACCTCCTTTCAGAAACAGAGCAATAAGGTCTCCTCTCAGTCTTCTCTTCACCAGACTAAACAATCCCAACTCCCTCAGCCTCCTACGGACTGATACTGCAATGAACGTGTTACAATGTTCTCTCTTTTGTTCTCTGTCCACTCTGAATAATTCCAAGTAGTCGATTTCTTTTTCTGAGTAAAAGGGAACATTGTGCGGATACCTGCATAGAAATCTTTATCACAGCCCAAAGACCTCATTTGTGAGCGGAAAACCAGCTTCCAGCCCATCCTTGTATATATAATCCTTTTCCCTACTTGGCACAACTACAGCAAATTTTATATTCTATTATGCAGTCACTCAGTCTTGTAAGGTCTTTCTTCAGTTCTTCAGTCAGCCCTTCGGCTGCACCACAATTTGTCCTCCAACTTTCCTTTACCTTAATAGCTTAATATCATTAGCAATCTGTGATAGATATCTCACTGCTCACCCTCTTTTTACAGACCGTTTCTGAATACATTAAGCAGCCCAAGTCATAGCACAGGTCCCTGCAGACTCTTGTTGTGATCTACTTCTTCGATAAAACCTGACTTTTTATTTCTGTTTTATTTCTGTTTCCTGTTATTTAGCCATTTTTCAATCCATTCTTCTTGCTTCACAGGGCATAAAGGCAGCTTTAAGGTTTGTTTGTTTGTTTTGGTTGGGTTTGTTTTGTTTTTAATTTATTTTTTAATTAAGCTTTGTCTTGGAATGTCATTGTCCCTGGAAATCCCAGTAACCCTTAAACATGATGTCACTCTTGTCCACATATACCATAACATCACCAAGGAATTACGTATCTGCAATACTTGATAAAATGCAACAAGAGCTTGTCTTCTTTGACATAATTATGCATGTATTCAGTGATTCTGCTTGGTAGGACAGATATTGCTTACTGCTTCTTTGCTCAGAATGGACAATATGAGAGGCTTACTCCAGTGTAGCTCCCTGGGTCTTCATGTTCACCTTCCCCACCAATTTAACAGGGGAAAGGTTGCACACTGCAGTCAGCTTTTTGGCATCTGAGTTCTCTTAGCACTCCAGGATGGAGGCCATCTGGTCCCCAAGGTGATGTCTTGCATATTTCTTGTTTGTACTCTAACTTTTTCCACCTTGCACTTACATTTGAGATAGATCTGCTGTATTTCCCATAATGCAAAATCCTGGAATGGATTTCTCTGAGCAACTGCACTGCGAACACAGATGCAAGAACATACATGTAATCTTTTCTCTTACTGTCTTGCTTTTTCTTTATGGTCTACCCACTCCATGGCAAGCCTCCTTCTCTCAGTTATAGAAAAGGACTTGATTTTGCTTGGATTATTTACAATGCCTTTGCATATAATTTCTCATGCTCAGTTTTGATCTGCTTTATTGTACTAGGATAATAAAATTTACGAACACATCTGTTTTCTGCATTTCAAAAACAGTTTCCAAAGGATAGCTTCTTTCTTTGAATAACATCCCTTACCTTGTTGTTCAGGCATGTTGGCTTCTATGTTCCAGTTTCTATTTCTCTTTATAATATTCTGAGGAAGCAGCCCATTATCAGCAAGAGGATGAAAATTAGGTTTCTTTTGAGTACTATAGAGCAGGCCTAAATTCCAGAATTTACCTCACAGAAGAGTTACTTTCCATCTTCCCTTCAAAGGAAATTTTCTTGTCCACAATGAAAGGATTCTTTCTTCTCTGACATTCTTAGTCAATGTCAAGTCCTTCTCAATGAGCAGCTGAGGATCTCCTCTCCCCCTGTTGGTACTTGGTCTAGAAATACAATTATCTTAAGAACATTTTTAAACTCCTCAGAGCCATCCTCCTTCTTGGAAGCTGCTTTCACCTAACTTACATCACTATATTGGAGTCTGAGCAAGTTTGCTATGTCTCTAAGGCTGTATCTCTCTTCTTCCACTTACAGAGGTGCCCTCTCTTAAATCCTCTTTCAAATTACTCCTTGGCCAAGTTTTAGTTTTCACCTGTGCTTTTGCTAGGGCCAGAAAAGCCTCGGACATCCCCTCTAGAGAGCCCAAATCTTTGAGGGTCTGAGCTGCTACCTGGGGATTCAAACTAGGGAGAGAGTTAGAAACAGTCTGAACTGCTGCCTGGGGATGTGAATTAGGGACAGAGTTAGTCTGAACTGCTGCCTGAGGATTCAACCTAGTAACAGAGTTAGAAACAGCAGAGATTTGAGCAACAGCTGGACTCGCTCTTTGGCTGTCTGCCATGTTACTGTCAACAGCTAAGACGTCAGCAGCGGTCCCAGAATCTGCAGGAGGAAGTGTCTTTGCCTCAGTAGAAATGACGAACCTGCCTTACTAGTAATGGCGAACACCCTCTGGTCTCCCCCCACAGGAAAATTTATCTATTTTGTGACCTTGGCCAATCGCTGTTCCCTTAGAAGTTTGCGAAGCTTGTGAAATTTCTTTTCCCAGCTTTACCAAGCTGAGTACTCACAGCAGAGAGATGTGAATTTCTTACATGTAAAGCTAATATCAGAAGAATCAGAACTAGAATTATACACAAAAGAAGCAAAACCATACTCCCTGTGTAAAATTCTCTACAGGGTTCTGGAAGATCATTTGTTGGCCAGATAATTCTCATCAGAAACCAAGAAGAAGTTGTAACATTGCCTGATTTAGTAAAAGTGCAATTGGTAATATTATCAGTAATACTGAACCAAATCCAACCCAGACAGTATCTCAGAGGGCTTAGGTGTGTCATCAAAGGGCTACACAGGACGAAATAGGCCTGAACGTGTCCTGGATTGCCCAGATGTGTTTTCTGCTCTCCCTCCTTCTGTTGTTTGGAGAAGCAACTGCAGAAAGGAAGACAAAGGCTCCTGGTGCAACCATGTCTGTCCAAACTTGTTTGCAGGGTACCTGCATGTGTTTGTACGCTTGTGTTCTGGCTTAAAAGGAAAAAACAAGCCCTGACTTCACCTAATATGGTTAAGCTTGGCAAAGTGCCATTCTGAGTGGCTAATCTGTGTCCAAAGCCCCATTAGACTCAGGCTACATTGATAAAACAGATTAGCAGGTAGAGACAATGTGCTTGCTGCTGCTGCCATTGCTTTCTGCTTAACCTGCTGTTTCTCTCTATGCTACTGCCTCAGTGCATCCTGCCATGCTTTACGGCATTATGTTTGCTAAGCTATAATCTAGCTCTGGCACAAAGTAACAAGGCCTGATACTTTGGGCTTGTCTGCCTGGAAACTGCCTTGCTCAAGTTTGCCAGGGAATAGGCACGAATGCCTCCATGCAATAGGCTTGCTTAGCCAGCGTGACACCTGCCAGTCTTCTGCTAAGACTGCACATCTGCAAGACATCCTGCCTGTCCCTCTGCAAGCTTCCCTGCTGAGTCTGGAGCCAAGAGGAACCAGGACCGGATCAGAGATTGTCTGTTTCCTTCCCCAGCATCCTTGATAG